>OMNN01098970.1:0-23578 GCA_900302755.1 Chromis chromis | reverse complement strand
GCATTGGTACGCCAGGGATCACTGTCTAGCCTCCTGGAGGTGTTGTGGGACCAACTAGATGAAACACTGTTGAAGGAGGGTTCCCACCTGATGACCCCGAAGACGTGGTAGCAATCACCACTCATTGGTTTCATAGGGAAAGCTGCTATGATTGGTGTTAAGCTTAGGAGTTCTTTACTGAGTCTATAATTCTGCAGCACAGTTGCTATGATTGAGTTTGTCCAAGATGTTCCACCTCTCATCCAAGATGAGAGGTGGAACATCTTGGACAAACTCAATCAAGTCCAGATGCTACGATTGAGTTTGTTTAAACTCAAGCAAGTCCAGATGCTATGATTGAGTTTGTCCAAGATGTGTTAGCTTTGAATTATTATAAAACCAAGAGCAAGAGGAGGGGTTCAATCTCATAATACAGGCTAATCACCAAAATCTAAACATATATAACTTTAGTTAATGATTTTTTTTTGGCCTTTTACGCCTTCATTAGAGATGACAGCGGATAGAGTCGGAAATGGGAGAGAGTGGGGAAGGACACGCAGTAAATGGCTGAGGTCGGAATCGAACCCGGCACAGCCACTAAGTCTCTGCACGTGGGTCACGCGACATAACCGGTAGGCTATCAGGGAGCCCCAACTTTAGTTAATGATTAAATTCATTACTGAAAAACAATTTGATTATTTTTATCGAAACAGTCTTGTATTATTGTAAAGTCCTGGCAATACTATGTAAAGTGCCCTGAGATTACTTATGGTATGATTTAGCACAACATAAGTAAACTTGAATATTTTCTGTCAGTCATCTCAATTCATCTGATAATCATTCCAGCATTACTTGTCTGTGTGTTGAATTGAAAACCTATTTAATTTAACCTTGAAAATATGTAACTTTAGTTTGTAGCTGTTTATTTTCAGTCATCTTAAGACATGTATCCTGTGGATAGCCATCATATTTCAAACAGCTTACAGTAAATATGCTGAAGTTATGGAGGTAAGGTAACCTCAACCAACCCTTAGTCAATGCTCCGTATTGTCTCCCCGAGGCTACAGATGCATTAAGACAGTAATGCTTCCACTAATGAGACACTTCATCACACCACAATGTCCTTGAGATGCATCATCCCGCAGCTTCCCCTCATCCATCCATCTCACTCTTTTTAATTCCCCTAGTATCTGTCCCCACTCTGTTCTCCTCTCTTCATCGCAGCTCTGTCCTGATCACAACCTCTGCCAGCGTGATTCATCCCTTCTTTGCTTTGAACCAAATCTAAACACACCATGTCTCGCCAGAACAAAACACAGTATAATAAATCATCCTTTAAAAGACACATATGGGCCAATTACATCATAACGCACCGCGTACGCAGGGCATGCCAGGCAGCATCTATGTCTGCATAGAGGTTCTTCTCAGAGGGCTTGCCAGTGCTGACGCCGTAGCCTGAGTAGTCGTAGGAGAAGATGTTGCAGTTGATGCGAGTGCCGAGGCCAATGTAGAAGCTGCTCATCTGGCCGAGGTCGACTGCATTGCCATGGGAGAAGAGCACTGTAAATCTGAGGGGACATAAATTCAACAGAAAGGTTAGCAGACGGGCCAACAGATAATAAGGCAGACAGAAATCCATTCTATACTTCAAAGTAGGAAATATAGTAGCCTGCAGACAATTATCAACTACACCATTATTCTTAATGTTGCATGAGCAAATTCTGTATTTTATAGTGAAGCTAAATGCCTTACATTTGTAAAAATTGTTTTCGCAGTTCCCAGAATGGCCAGAAAACACAACTGATAAATGTAAATGGTAAATGGTCTGCACTTATATAGCGCCTTTCTACCTTAGTGGTACTCAAAGCGCTTTACAATGTGTTTCTCATTCACCCATTCACACACACATTCACACACCAATGGCGACAGACTTCCATGCAAGGCGCTAATCTGCCATTGGGAGCAACTTGGGGTTCAGTGTCTTGCCCAAGGACACTTCGGCATGTGGGGGGGGACGGGGGATCGAACCATCAACCTTGCGATCAGTGGACAACCGCTCTACCACCTGAGCCACAGCCGCCCTCAATGTAACATTGCAGCTCCTGACTGTTCTACTGAACTTGGGAAACGTACTTTTAGTACTTTTTCCTTCAAATATTCGGGTCCAATTAATGACAATTATCCCAATAATCGGCTCGAGTGGTAGCAGCGTGCCGGTGGGGTGGGGTGGGTTGTACGACTATTCGAATATAAAAATTATTATCCGTATACCACCACAATGACCGAATATCTGGATATTCGAATATTCCGGACCAGCCCTACTACTTTTACTTACTGTGGAGCTGAAACCTAGAATTCCATGCATAACAATCGTATTTCACATTTAGTTGTTCTTGTTTTAGTTGATTCATTTTGTCTTAAATCTTAATTTATCTTTTTATTACCTCCGCCAAGCGAATGACGAAGTATATTCGTCATTAATTGGACCCGAAAATCCAGAGCACAGAAATTGCTATTTGGACCAGTCCTAATGGGTGGACATGAGCTGCTTGGCGGAGGTCTGCGCTCTCCAAGTGCTTTTCTAGTTCTTAATGGTTATTATCATTTTACGAACTTTCTTTTTAAATATTTCAATTGCTGAGTTTATCTCAGTTTTCTTGTATTTGTAAGCCTACATATTCTGTTCTCTGAGTTGAAGTAAAGGTTGATTTGAATGATTAAAATGTAACAAGTGAAAATGAACATCTTTAGATGAGGCTTCGGCATATGTGTCAACACAAGAAATTCTACTAGCTTTAATTTGAAGCAGAAAGACATGTGTTGCATGCAGGATTAATACATAACATTAAATCAGACCCTAAAACACTAAAACACAATTGATTTAACACATTTTAACATCCATGAATCTGAGCTTGCAACTCTAAACTGAATCAAGCCATAAACAACCTGTTGTTAAAACAAACACAAAGAGGTTACCCTAACTCTCATCCAATATGTCTTTGTTCTAAAACAGCTGCTTCTTGAAGGATTGATTTACCACGATGGCTTCAAGTCAAATGACTCTTACTTGCAGACATTTTGCACAACCGGAGAAGCAGGGTATCCTCTATAAACGCTGGGTACTCTAGCCCTCGCCTGTTATTCATGAATGCATGTTGTGCTCTCCAAAGAAATCTGATACTTTTTCTACACACTGTCTATTTTGAAATTCTCCCTCAGTGGTTTTGTTTATGAGCTCCTAGAGCCCGCGGCTTTGCTCTTGGCCTTTTTGCATAGAACGTGGCAAAACAATGATTCTGCAAGATCAGGTCAAGAATAGCTTTATTCTTTGTAATACTAGACAGACATTAACACAAGGTAAATGGACTGTAACACAAGCTTGTCCATTTCTATTTAATAGATTTGGTAAGTTAATCAGCAGCAGCACAGTGCAGCCAGATGGGCGTCAAACTGAAGATAAATACTTCTACATCTCATAAAATACAGTTTTTAGGTCAAATGATGTGATCACTTCTCATAAAGCTATCTACCAACCATTGCCACTAAATTAATTGACAAACCTGTAAGAAAGAAAACCACATAGCTGTAAATGGTTTGCCTCTGACTCACTGGAAACTGGTATCTTGTCGCTGAGCGTGACACATTTTTATCGTGATCATTATCATGAATTACCAAACACAGGGGAAGCTCAACTTTCATGTACGGACAAAGAAAAGAAACAACAGATTTTGAGGAATAAAAGCATGTTTTGGATTACAGTGACCCATGGAAAAAAGCAGGAAGAGAAAATCTTTGAGTCAGCTCAGAAAACAGGGAGACAAGTACAGGAAGTAGACCTGGATGTGCGTAGAAGAAGATAGACAAGACAGAAGGGTGTTTAAGCTCTCCTGAGGAAATGTGACTCACTGTCGTAAAATGAAAGAAAGAAGGTCATGCAACCGAAGTTTCTATCACACAACAATGATTCACCTAAAAGTTCTAACACAAAAGAAAACCTTCCAAGCTACTCACCTGGCATTAGGAGCGCAGCGAATGTACATGCAACCGACTCTGTTCCCTCGGCTGGATCGAGCGAGGAACACCTCTGTTGTGTCCAGCTCCCTCTGCGAGTACTGAAACTCTGCTCGCTCTGTCAGGTGAAGCTTCCATCTCCCCTCCACAGCTCCGGCACCTCCGCTTCCAGCAACTGACGCTCCGCTCCGTGCCCGCAGGCTCGACGTCCCCGTTGCCCCTGGTGCCACGGGGCCTGCCTCCGGGTCTGGCAGAAAGGCGTACGTGGGCTCCGGGGGCAGGAAGGCGAGCTTGGCTGCAATGCGGCTTGGGCAAGGCGGGCAGCAGAACAGGCAGCAGAGCTCACTGAGAGAGAGGCCATTCATCCTTCACTGTGCAGGAGGAGAGACAAGAGGATCACTGTGCTAATGAATCCACATCATCCCGATGTTGACACAATGAGACACTTATTACAATGTAATGTACGAGGCACTTAGCCTGAGGGTGCCAACAGTGGTGATGGATATTTTTGTACTACACCAATTTTGGAAAAATCATGGATTATACATGATCAGATACACATCATGAACACTAGCAACACATTATTAATCTATTAATAATGTTAGAGTATTAAATCAGACGTTAATCACTTCGTAAATGGACCGAATGTTAATCAGCAACAATATTAGTTATTAATTCACACAATTGAGTGAATGCTTGAGTTTTTCCAAGCCAAAACTTTAAAATGTACTGCATTCAGACACTCGTGTTGTCTGGTTTACTAATTCTCCTGTTACAGTAAACTAAATATCTCTGGATTTTGGAACAGTAACCAGACAAAATACAACATTTGAAAATGACAATTTGAACTTTAGGAACTGTGCAAACAAATTATTATTAGTATTATACTTAATATAAGCCCCCTAGATCATTTTCTACCCAGAAAGACCACACCTTCACAGTGGCATTTCCAAAGCTTTGAGAAAACTCTCTCTTAATGGTCTTTATATTGTAGTATTCTATTATGTATGTCATTTTAGAAAATTAATCTTAAAAGTTGCTATCCTGCCTTGTTTTTTTGTGCTTTATACTTATTTTTGTTCTTATCCTATCTAGCTTTTTTGTTGTTGACTGTCTCATAACACAAGCAGCACTCCAAAATCAAATCAGGTTGCTTTAAAACCTAAATACACTTGATTTGACAATATTTGTGAAAATCATAGCTGAATTCAGTCACTACAACATAGCAATAGTGTACAGTGAATACTTGTTATGCATTTCTCAAACTAAGGCAAGTAAGACCACATGTGGCTTAAGGAAATCGTGAGCAATAAGCAAATACTAAATATCTAGGTCATCAATGCAAAACAATAAAGGAAGAAAGAAAGAAAACACACACACTTCTACATGATATAACCCCAAACCTACTACAGACCTACCTGTTGAGCTGAAGATCTTAGTATAAGCAAAAATAAGTTGTGCTGAAACAAACACAAATAAATAAATAAAAAACTAAAAAGAAAAAGGAAGCTCTCCTTCACTTCAGGCAAATCCAAACACAGGATACAGTTTATGTGCCCTGTCAGCAGAACAAGGGAAAAGTAGTGGAGCCGACCGGCTGACAGGGAAGTGTTATTTACAAAGAGTTTGCCGTGTTGTCTTTGTGCTGACTGAAGTCCAGATTACACCCATGTCGTCCTCTGGTAGAAAAGCAGATTTCAGAAGTGTCCTGGGCGATTCAAAACAACAAGAAATGTAGTGTTGTCGGCGAGGAAGAAGCAACAGAGTCCGGACCCCAAAGCGACCAAACAAACTATTTTTAGTCGTATTTAAACAGACACAGCACTGTTTCCTCCTGTTATAGAACTAAAACTCGACAGGTCACATTATCTCCTCGCAGAGATAGACGCTGTTTGTGTGCGCGGAGCGGCTAACGCTACGCTGGCTTAAGCTAGCAAGTAGACATAAACACGGCCACTCAGTGAAAACAGCGCTCGTTGACGGACCGTCCGACGGTAAAACGCCGCTAACACGCAGTTTCCAGCGACAGCATTTGTCTCCGTGACTCCATGTTGTACGGTGCTGGCGTCTCCTCCGACTTTACGTGTAGCTTCTTGTCATTTTAATTAATCCATGTCCGCGCGGTGTTTTTCTGCTCCTCCGCTGTTTCACCGCATCCGGAAGCGACAGCTGACCGGATGTGACGAGTGAAGTTTCCATTGGATAATTAAGGAAACGTGTCATCAAAGTGGGTGACGTGTTTTAACAGATGACACTCGTGAACTGAACTGTCAATTTGCACCTTTGAAGGAAATAAAAAGTGAACTTCCCTGCAGTCCTCGTGAGATAAGTGCTTGTGAATCATTATAGTAATTTAAACTCAGCAACCATCAAGAAACTTTGCCTAAAGGTCTCCTGAAGGTTATAGTTTGCCAAACCTTTAGAAACTTTCAGGAAACATTCAGGTAACGTTCCTGTTCAGCAAACCTAAACCTTTAGAGACAAACAGTAACCTTTGGAAAAGTTTACTGTTTGCTGAAGTGATTTATTAAAAGTCCTATATCTTGAAAATTATTTTTTATTGTGGTTTGTGGTTTGTGGAATCTTCAGGAATGTTCCCTGGAGGTTTCCCAAAAGTTACTGTTTGCTGGGAAGACTGGAGAGATTAATTTAAAGTCCATTATCAAAAATATCCAGTTTTATTGTACTGTGGCTGTTCAGGGATCCAGTGAACAGTAATTTTTAAGGAACCTCCCTGAAGGTTACTGTTTTCTGTGATGGCTGGAGTCATTAATTAAAGGGCCCATATGTTTGGTGGTTATTCAGGGAACCAGCAAAACTGTAACCTTAAAGGAACGTTCTCTGAAGGTTTGACAAACAGTAACCCTCATGGAACCTTCAGGAAACAATCCTTGAAGGTTACTGCTGGTTTACTGAAAGAACATTCAGGTAATGTTCCATGAAGGTTTGGCAAACAGCAACACCGTTAGGGCATGTTCCTTGAAAGTCACTGTTTGCTGGTTCCTTGAACAAACAAACAGGAACCTTCAAGGAACAGTCCCTGAGAGTAACTTGCTGGGAAGACTGATTCCCATTTGTTCCCATTTGTTGAAAATCTATTTTTATTATGTTTTGGAGTTGTTCAGAGAACCAGTTACTTTTAAAGAATGTTCTCAGAAGTTTCCCTGAAGCTTACTGTATGTTGCGGAGAGTGATTAATTAAACATCCCATATGAAAACAGTACATTTTTGTTGTGTTTTGTGGTTGTTTAGAGGAATGTTCCCTGAAGATTACTGTTTGCCAAACTTTCAGGGAACAGTATAAACGTTCCCTGATTTTCTGTAAACTTCAATTTTCTGCACTGATACTGGTTAATAAGGTAAAGTGATATGGCAGCACTTTGGAGAGTCAGTGGTAAATTCTTGGCCATGTGATCAGGGGACTGTTAGAGGAACTCTAGTTAATCAACAGCTCAGGTTTAGCCTGATGATTAGCCTGTTCTGAACTGGGTTAGTCTGCCAGCATAACTAACCCAGCTTAAGTAGCCAGAGTAACTGAGCTGGAACTCTGTTGCATCCTTCCATTATCTATACACCGCTAAATCCTCTGTAGGGTCTTCAGGGGGCTGGAGTCTATCCCAGCCGACTTGGGCGAAGGCAGGGGACACCCTGGACAGGTCGCCAGTCTATCACAGGGCTTCACATAGAGACAGACAACCAAGCACACTCTCATTCACACCTATGAACAATTTAGAATAATCAATTAACCTCAGCATGTTTTTGGACTGTGGGAGGAAGTCACAGTACCTGGTGAAAACCCACACTGCACATGCAAACTCCACACAGAAAGATCCCAGACGACCTAACCAGGACGCGAACTGAGCATCTTCTTGCTGTGAGGCAACGGTGCTAACAACCGAGCCATCGTGCAGCCCCCCCAAAATAACCAGACCAAGTGAAATAAGTTTATTTAGTAAACTGGTTTTTAATGCGTGTTACTCTGTAAAACTTATCGGTCATTAATAAAGAACAAGATGTAAAATCAAGTAAAAACTACACCTAAACTTATCCTCCTTGGTTGAGTTAGCTCGAAGACGTTTCACCTCTCATCCAAGAGGCTTCATCAATTCAAAATTGACTGGTTGGGAGTTCCAGATTTTATACTCTTCAGGAGCCTTTAACATAGTGGTGAAAGATCTTCAAGCTAACTCAACCAAGTCCAGATGCTACGATTGAAACTACAAGGATAACCATGACCTGGATGACTGAGAATCTTCACAGACATACACCTAAACTTAAAGTCAGTGTTATTAAAAGTTAATGATTTTTACATGTATCCTTAAAGGAAGGCAGTAGGGCTGAGAAATATATATCTAAAAAGCCTATTGCTATTATTGCAGTTGTGATATGAGTCAATATTTTCCAAGAAATTGTTATTTTTTCCATTTCTTTTCCACTGAAAACAAATAATAATGTGATGTTTGTACTGTGGTCTGCACCCAACAAGCATATTCCCTTATATCTAGATAACATGATTTGTAGTCTGGGGCATCTCTGTAGCACCACGATGCTTCATTTATAATGACATTTTGTGACACATTTTAGCTTTGTGAAAAAATAGCTGTTTTTCAGATTTGAAAATTATACTTGGCTATATTGCAGTTTCAATAGCTATATTCTGATTAATGTTTCAGCCATAGAAGGCAGGTCCCCATGAGTTAGTGTGAACAGATTTATGTCCCCACAACATGAGTAATACACTCACACTCACACAAAACCACACAGTTTGCTGAGGAAGAGGATTTGTTGGCTCAGGATCCACCTTTACTACCTATTACAGAGAACTGCAAATGTCAGCATAACAGTGTGTTTGTTATGTAGCCCACCCATGACCACGAGAAATAACTTGTTAAAGGCACTACACACCCACATCTTATCCAGGTATGCATTTAATTTGGTCTTATTTGCACAAGTTTGTCTTTAAGATTTCTACCTACAATTGAAATGTAATTCTGCACAGCATCTAAAGACCAGTGAAAATCAGATTGTTTTTTCTTTCTACCTTGTTAACATGTCAGCACTGTGTTTTTTATATGCTAGAAGACATATTATGAGTAAAATAAGCAGTCAATGCCATGGCTGAGCTTTTCCACATTGAAACTGCAGCATTCCTACGACAGTCTCAAAAACACGGAATCAGACATCCAGGGCTTCATATGTAACAAACCTAAAGAACTAATCCTGTTTACTTGCAATGTAAGGCTTTTTGTATCATTATTCATCTTCAAAGTTTCTTGTTCGAACATGTTCGGCTGACTTACTCCAATATTACAACTTGTCATCGAGTACTACAGTGTTTGAGCAGAGCTCAACCAGTGAGCTCAAGTTCGCATGAGCGGGCAGGACCTTTATAAATCTGCTTATTTTAAATAAAGCAAGGATGTACAATTAGATCTAAGATATTTTTAAGGCAAAAAGGGACTGTTTTCATGGAAACACTTGTAAATGTGTAACTTTGATGCACAGAGATGAGTGTGTTAGAGGTTAACTTAACAACCAGAGAGGGGTTTTAAAAGTTAAAATTTAAATCAAATTATCATCAATTTCCCTTGTCTGAAGCTTCTGATTAACTCTCAGAATAATCAACAGCTTTCAAAGGTCCTATTTTCTCAAAAGAATACACTTCAAATATAAATTGCGTCCAGTGGTGAATGGAGAATTTTCTGAGGTCAGAAGAGTCAAAAATATACTCGAGGAAATTTCAAAAGATAACAAAAGACCGGTCTTTTTCTCTCAGTGGTGGTTTGACTGCAATAACAGAAATGTTCGCAGTGCTATTCTGTAGAAAAGAACAATTCTATGCTCTATCTTTCAGTTGGGTACATTATCCATCATGCCCATATGTAAATTCATCATGTCATATCTGTAGATATCCTATCCATATGTAAATTCATATTGCCTCATCTGTACATGTGAAAGGTGGACATTGTCTTTATCATATCTTTATTTTAAGATGCCTTTATTATCAATGTACATGAAAATACTATGAAATTCTGTTGGCATTCTCATTCAGTAGTAGCATGAGTTGTAGTAGGCACTGTTTAGGAAATCACAATATAGAATATAAGAATATACACCGATCAGCCACAACATTCTGACCACTGACAGGTGAAGTGAATAACATTGATCATATTGGTACTATGTGGTGTTCTGCTGGAAAACCTTGGATTTTAACATCCATGTTGATGAGACTTAGACACCCAGATAAACATTGTCCCAGAACAAACACACTTCCTCATGCAAATGGAAATCCCAAATGTCACTGGCCTACCCCCACAGGAAAATGCACCCCACCACATGGCAGAAACATCAACCAATCAGGAACATCTTGAAGAACATGACAATGGCCCAAGATGTTGGTTTGACCTCCAAACTTCCTAGACCCCATTCTGATCAAGCATCAACAGGATGCAGTGGAACAAGTTGGATTGACAGAGGCCCCACTGCACAAGCCAGAGCACCCAACGGATCCACTGCCAATGTCCTGGTGCCAGACCCCATAGGACACCCTGAGAGGTCCTCTTGTCCATGCCCAATGGTTCAGAGCATTTTTGACCACATAAGGGGGACCAACACAATATTAGGCAGGTGGTCATAATGCTATGCCTGATCGGTGTATATCATGGTAGTCTTGAGTTTCCATTGACTTCTATAACTCTGATTTTTCTTTAATGAATCACTGAAACACATGTGTCTTTGTCACACAAAAAACAATCACACATGTTGGTTCTTCCATAGATTTATTATAGTTCTTCTGGAAATATGACAAAATCTGCTGGGTCAAAAATATATGTACAGAAATGCTAATATTTGCTAAAGCGTCCTTTGGCCATTTTCACCTCAACTAGGCACTTTCATTTCATTGGAAACTCAATACTGCCATGATACATATGGCATGCAAAATTTTGTTCACAACTGTATATGACAGCCACTATCAACTGTCTTTAACATGCCCCATTCATGTGAACACACAACTGCTTTGCATTTTTTGCATCACTGCAACTGTGCAACAACATTCAAGCAGCAGGAGACACATGTTTTTAGTGTTATTTGTTTGACAGTTTGTTTATCTGTAAGCAGGATTACACAAAAACTACAAATTCATAAAATCGATAAAACTTTGTGGAGAGGTGCAGCATGGCCGAGTAAATTTTGCTGCATATCCAGATCACTTTCTTTAAAATTTCAAGATTGGGAACTGGTCTTGGTGGAGGACTTGTTGGAGCCCTTCAAGTTAATTTAAAAAGTAACAGTGTGAGTAAACATGCATCTCACACTATGATGATTAAACTTTGCAAATAATCTGTGGTTCACATGCATGGGTGGAGATTTGTATGGATCACAGATAAACTATGATCCGTTTCACCACTATAAAGTACAGCTGACGTTGATGTTGATGCTTGAACATCATTAGTCTTGCAGTCATTAGTTCATATTACAAAGTGCTGGATGAAGTCAAATTATGAAGTCATGATGGTGATGAAAAGTCTTCAAAATCATTCCAATAGCATCATGGAAACTTATCAAATTTATTGGAAATGGATCCAATAACTGTCAAGTCATGTCAATCTCTTAGAAAATTATCAAAGTCATTAGGATTCTTTATGTGACGTTCATGATTGCCTATACAAAAATACACAACAATCCATCCAGTAATCCAAACAAAAGTAGTAGCCAGGCCGGCTGCCTGACATTTTCATCCCTTTATGCAGCTAATGTGGCTAAAATCCAGGAGCAGCTCTCTCCTGCTTCTAACCAATGTCTTCCTCCATTTGCTGTCAAGAAGAACAAAGTCTGTAACAATGGCCTCCTTCACCTAATAAACAGCCGCCCACAAAGCTGTATTTACACTTTTACCTTTTGAAGTCTAAATATCCACATCAGAGCCACTGGATTTTCGAGTGTTTACACTGTACTGCAGGGGGGAGAATCATTTTAGAGGGAATACTTAAACAGGAAAAACATTCTGCACTACCCATCACACTCTGCTGACACTCTATGCATAGGATGGATGCAGTGGTTTGGCCTGGGTGTAGGGTTCACCGGCTCAGCCCTTCCTGCCTTTGTTGGTCTTTGTTTAGGGTGGTGTGCCTTCATCAACCAGGGGTGCCCTTGTCCGTGACCCTTGCTCTACAGGCCTGTCCTGAAAGATCAGACCTTACGTTACACTTGAATGTCAGCTGTGTTTTGAGATATTTATTTGTAAATTGAGCAGAACATAGAGGAAGATATGTACCTGCTTTCATGAGTGTTATGAAGACTGGATGTTTTTTGAACAGAAGGTTGAGGTGGCTGCAACCCTGAGGGTCTTTAGGATTAGGGCTGAGAGGGCAGGTCTAAACCTGCTCCCTTACCTTCCATACAAGTAGAAAGAAAGGTCAGACAACTCCTGAAAAAACCACAGACTTTACAACACATGATCCACAAATACAGGTATGATTGAACAAATCATCTAATTACAATTCACTTACAATGACTTAACAAAGTAGAACACTTTTCTGATTGCCGTCATGCTGAAATATCTATGATTAAAGGGCAGAAGATCTTCCCCCTCACAGCTGCGATGACTGCATGGGTCCATGCAGAGGGCAGGAGGCTGCTTGACAGCAAGATCAAGGTCAGAGAGTTTGAGAAGGGAGAAGAGAAAGAAGGACACCGGGGCTCTTTTCAGGGATAATCTCTGCAACTAAAATGTGGAGTGACAAGCTTTCACGTGCCCAAAAGGCAAACAGCTCTCAGCATTCCAACATTGCAGACACATTGGTCTATTCAAAGCCAATGGCGACTCATCGCCTCGCTCATCCGGACTTGCAGGGGGGGATTTTGGAGAGGAATTGTCATGCAGGTTGAGAAGCCTCACCTGTCAGAGGTAGAAAAGGCCCTTTGGCCAGGAAACAAAGTGCATAACAAAATGTCACAGGACAGATGCTTCATATAGGATCTTAGCAGGAAAAATGCAGCTAACCCTTATTTAAGATTACACACAACAGCGCATGCTTGCTGAAATTATTATTTTGTGACACTAGCAAGAAAACACTGGTAGGAAACTTCTTGTTATTAACAAAAGATAATGAATGTATGCATTGCAGAAACAGACTCAAGCATCTTGCTAATCCTTATCTTTGTCTTAACTTCCTCGCTGCAGAAACCTATTAGTCTGGTTAATTTAAAATTCTATCCAGACTGCAGCTTTGTTTGGCATTATATTTGCATTATCTATATAAGGTTTGGACTGCACGGTGGCTCAGTTGTTAGCACCTCACAGCTAGAAGATACCCGGTTCGCGTTCCGGTTAGGACGCCTGGGATCTTTCTGTGTGGAGTTTGCATGTTCTCCCTGTGCACGCATGAGTTTTCACTGGGTTTTTCAGCTTCCTCCCACAGTCCAAAAAATGCTGAGGTTAACTGATTATTCTAAATTGTCCGTAGGTGTGAATGAGAGTGTGCTTGGTTGTCTGTCTCTATGTGTAGCCCTGTGATAGACTGGTCACCTGTTCAGGGTGTCCCCTGCCTTCACCCGAGTCGACTGGGATGGTCGACCCCCGCGCCCCTACAGAGGATTAAGCAGTGTATAGATAATGGATGGATATCAGGTTTGAATGAATGGGAAGACATTTTGGAAAATACAATTTTTGATTTCTTGCTGGGAGTTTAATAAAAAAGTTGACCTGTGCAGTAAAAGGCAACACAAGCAGCATTTTCTTGGTCTCCTTTGAGGTGCATTGAATCAAATCCAAGCCGTCCAGCTTATTGAAATAAAAGTCTAGTATTACTAAGTATCACTACAGCCCACAGTACCACTCATACCTGCTTGATATACAATTATCTTCAAGGAGATCAGAGATGTTGCATGCTTTGGGGGAATCTTGAGTGTGCTGTGGTTTATCTTGCAATCATGAGTGGTACTGTGGGCTATATTTAAGCATCATGTCATTTTATGATTAAAATGTCTTGAGAAAGGTCCTTGTAACTGAAACTTGCCAACAAATCAATGCAGAAGTGAAACGTTTGCACAGGAATTAACCCTGTGCTATAAATATGTAACTACAGCCAACACCCCTTGAGCTTAGCTTAGCTTAGCATAAAGACTGGTCAGTCTCTTTCAAAAGATTAAAAAAAGCCTACTAGCAATTCTAAAACTCAGTGATTAACATGTCATATCAGAAGGCTAGAATTTTCGGTCAGTTTCCATTCTTCATGGTACGCAGACTAAGGAAACATCTAACTCTTGACTAAAAAGTGAGTAAGCGTATGTCCCAGAATGTCGAGCTCTTGCATTAGGAGCTGTTGGAACTTTACAGAGAATGCAATGGGAAATCAACAAGCTGTGTATTCCCAAAATAAGTTTTTGGCTGTTGTTTCCAAGACAATCAAGCTCGAGACTACTGTATTGTTCAAAGATGTCACTTGGCAGCAGGCCTGTAAATCATATTCTGCTTAGTGAAAAGTCGACAGCCTGCTGATTTTCTTTTCAGAAAATGAGGGAGAATCCAATTGTTTTGCGCCTCCCTCCCCCCCTCCCTGTGCGGCTATCAGCGGCTCCCTGGAGAAGTGCTGGTTTCCGTAAACGTGATGTGGAGATGTTTCCTGTGGCAGGTCTGTCTGCTGCTGATTAGAGCCCATCCATCAGCTGGACCTCCTTGGAGCAGAGAGAAGGGCACTGGTCAAATCTGTCTCCCAAGTCCAGACCAGCCTCTAATCTAACAAGGCCGTGACAGATCCACGCCCTGCCCCTCCACTCTGGACGACGTGGTCCGATAAACCCGTCAGTTGGCGCTTATTTCAGGCAGGATGATTCACTGATTCAAAATTGGATGTCTGTATAAGTGAACACAATAAACAATATGGGAACCCGAGCCAAGTACAATTTGACACATCTCCAAGTGACTCTTATCTCGTACTTTGATCTGTATTATCATCATTCTAACTAGTCAGCTTTGACCGATTTACAATTTCGAGCGGCTGCCGAGAGGCTCCAAGAGGTCAGAGTGGCTTTTGTTCCTCTTTTGCAGACACGATCCTTCGTCAGCTCTGGCCTTAAGGCACTGATTGCTCTGTGCAGCAGTGCAGTGATTGTTCCTCCCCCTGTGGACCTCAATGCCACTCTTGGCTAAAGCACCCACAATAGCAGGATGACACCGGTCTAAAAACGGGCTGCCGCGCCTGCCCCCTGCTGTGTCCAGGCATTTGCCTCCACAGTCCCCATCACTTTCTTTGGGGTCCAGTTTAAAGCGTAAACAGGAGGTAGTGGAGTATCCTTCCAGGCAGAGGAAACCACACAGAGTCTGGAGACTGAACTCTCCTGTGGTCAGCTGGTCAACTGGGAGGCAGCGCTGCGAACTGTTGAGTCTGAGAAACTGTGTTACGCCTACGGTCTATTGTGTTAGACATTGTTTGTGGATAGATGTCAAAAACAGCGTGACCTTGCATGAGAACGAAGTTTTCCCCTTGTGTTGGCACACCTGAAGTGCCATTAATAAAAACAGGAGAAAACCCAGTGGGAATCAGATCAGGACATTAAGACATAAACAGGAAAGATTCCATTTAACAAGTGGACACCAGAGCAGTAAACGCCTCAGCTGGTCAGACCATCATGTGTGCTGCTCTCTCTGGACTAGAGGAACCTCTGTAACAAAAAAAACTCCCAGAGGTGATAAATTGTGCCTGCATGTGAAAACAGTGCTTTCCATATTCTTTCAACACCGTATAAATCAGCAGATACTGTTTTTTTATTAATGCAGACGTACAGTAGGTCACTCACATTAAAGCTGTTTGAAACCTCCTGTTTCAACACAAATTCCGACATAATAACCACATCAGGAGAAGGAACTTAGTAAAATTTATGCCACACTTTGACTTCACACTCAATGGCTTTTAAGGGCCCCTTCCAGGCATGCATTTGTATGGATGTAAAATTCCTCAGACGGCAGCAAGTGACGGAGCATCGTTGACCGTGCTCACCTCAACCCATCAGGCCACTGAACCTGAGGCAGACTTAGACAATGCACAGGTCAACAGGTCTACACTGCAATCACTACAGGCTACAGATTCCATCACTCAGGTTTGACCTCTGACCTTTGAGGGACTGTCTAAATGAGATCAATAAAAAAGGTGGAAACAGCACCAATACATCAGTCAAAAGACCAATTAAGTGGAACATGTACAATTTCAAAAAAGAAACATGACCAAGAATCAAAAGAAAGGCTGTTTGTTTGGTTTGAGCTAAATGCTAACATGCTGACAGTGACAATGCTGATGTTTAGGTTAATTTAGCACATTAGCGTGCAAACATTTATTAACATAGACTGCATATAAAAGACGGATGCAACTATGGTGACGTTACCCATTGGTTTGTAGACTACAGTTATGAAACCTCGATTTGAGAATTAGGCCACCGCCATCTTGCTCTTTTGAAACTAGATCTAACAACCAAAGCGGAGCTGATTGAGAACTCAAGGATATTAAACACAGTGATACTAACCTGTCAAGCACAAAGTAGCTCCAGCCTAAAACATACCCTGCTTTATTGTCTATTTTATTCTAAATGGGACCATCATTTACAAAATACAAAAAAAGTAAGCAAATTACAAAACAATGGATTCAAAAGGATTCCACCATCAATATCTGAACCAAATTTACTGATCATTCCATCTTTACTGTTTTAATAACAGCCTGCTGGTGGCAATTACCAAATTTATATTCTTGCATGGCCAAACTTCCACATCTCCACGATACTGTGTCAGTTCTGGAGCTCTGGCTGATGTCATTCTGCAGTCAGGGAGGAAAAATGCTTTGGTGTGTTTGTATTTCTTTAAACCAGTAACTTTTGTCCTGGGTGGTGCTAAGTCCAGGGTGCAGCAATGATGCCCCTACAAAATAGCAATGGGGGAATTGAATTTGTTGGGACAATTACACGTAATCATTAAAATGATTAATTCACATAAAAAAAAAGAAAATCTTTGGCAAATTTTTTTAACTTTAGACTGCTGCTTGGAGGTTGTGGTAGTTGTTTCCCATAGCATTTAATATTTTTAACTTAATAACACACAGATAGTAGAAAGAGAGGAGAAAGCTGCATGAAATGTGAAAAGGCAGACATATACCCGAAGTCTACTTCTGGTGAGCCAGACTTCAAAAGTCATAATTTGTGAACAATGAATGTTGTTACCAAATTCTATGCTAATCCATTGAATAGATGATGAGATGTTTCACACGATCAGTAAATGTTTGACCTGCTGGTGACCTGCTGCTACAGGAAAAGTCAAGAGATCACTAAATTAATCTTTTTGGCAACATAAATATCTGTTTTGAATTTTATGGCAATCCAGCTAATAATTGCAGCTGGATAGCTCAGTGAGTAACACCACAGACCTTGGCATGGGAGATCGGTGGTTCAAATCCTGGTCAGGGTGCAGGTATCCAGTGAGGACCCTTAGGCAAGGACCCTAATGCTGCCCCGCCTACCTACCTATGTACGTCGCTTTGGATAAAACCGTCTACTAAATTAAATTGTAATCTTGTAATAATTGTTGGCATATTTAAGCACAAGTCAGAGGATCACCAAAGCCTGTAGGATTCATCCTCTGGGGACTGTGAATGTCAGTACAAAAATTTGTTCAGTTGTTGAGACATTTTGGTTAACTGACATTACATTCAGATTCCAGTCTTGGGTTAATTTCCATGTGCGTGTGCAGCAGCACTAAAGCCAGCCAGACTTACATTACTCTTTGGCTCTTGATTAGAGTTTACCTTCTGGCAAGACCACAAACAGAATATGGGTCAGAAGAGTGACCCAGCACACTGGATGAACTTGGCCTCTTGGACTTGCTGTAATGAAGCAGCAGAAGACTGACAGTGGCTCTCAGAAAACATCTTGCTGCTCCGGCAGAGGAAAAGGGGACAGAGGAACTCAGGTCTTCCCAGCTGCACCGCTAAAGGGGGAAATGAGGCGCAGGCTTGGAAAGATTTATAGGCTTCATAATAAATTTCACAGGAAGGATTACAGCATTACATTGTAAGTGTGGATATAGTGGAGGAGGAGCAGGGAGCACTTGGCCCTGCCGGGGACAGTTCTGTTAATAGCCTGGCCACCGCCGCTGTTATTGTTCAGGAGACACTACACCAAGCAGACTCCTCTTTAGATCAGATACAAGTCTCAAAGGCAGACACTGAGATTTCCTCTCTGCCATCCAGCTGCTGCCTGTCATTACTGAGAGGCTCTGAAGTTACAGCCAGCTGCCCTTGCGGCTCAACCCACTATACTCTCACTACAGCCTTCCTTACAGCTTTTAATTGCGCACAAAATTCAATATTTGTTGACAAAAATAATTATTATATTTAAATTGCTCCGCAGTCTGTCTGTCTGGAGCTGCATGATAACAAATCTGACTTCACCAGAAAATACTGTGTCTTCTCACTGACTCCTCTTCTCCATACATTTCACCTTCCCATGCATAACTCTGAGGAGATTTTCCACATATCTCTCATTCCATTTCAGCGTCTATCTGACCTGCCTGGTCCGTGGACAGACACACCAAATTCCACAGCTAACAAGCACCATGGGGCAGAGAAGGAGGGAGGCCCGCTGACTTTCCAGAGGAACATCTTATCAAGCAAAATACCACCAGCATGAAATTAGCTACAAAGTTAGGTCGTTTAATCGTAAAATGCCGCTGATGCAAAGTTAATTTTTGATGATTAAACAACTCATGCACATTCCACACCACATGGAAATGTTGTACAACTTTGCAGCAGCTCTAGATGTTAACTGTAATTGCGGTTAAATTACTCAGAATCAAAAAACAAAATCTAGCATTAAAAGCTTCTAATTAAAGGCCCGGCTGTTACGGTCCAACAGCACTGTACATGCACAGAATGCCCTCTTCTTTTCTTTTGTTGCTCAGGCGTGGGTTGTCAGATCGCATGTATTCTGGCTGTGTGAGGGGAAGGCAGGCTCGGTGAAAGCTGCAGAAGCCAGTGGTGTGACCTGACGCTGGCCCCTGCCCTACACCCAATGGGAGTGAAGCTTCGTGGCAGGGTGCCATGGCTGACATGACAGCTCCTGCTGGGAGGGGAACAGACAAGGCACAGCTCACTTCTAATCCCCACCAGACTGGGTTTTTACCAGGCTGGTACCTCGTCTGCGATGCTGCACATCCTCACAGCACAGAACCTTGACGGAGGAAGAGCCCTGCTGAGCCTCGTACAGAATATATAGTGTGGTGAATGATGTATAGCCAGTGAAAAATGTCCATGGAAACACGGAGATATTTGCTCACGCTTTGCATGTGAGTTGGTAAATCGGTCATGTGTGCAGGACGTACATGCAGTGACATGCTTCAGATAGCATGCCATGTACACAAAACTTAAGATGTTGCCTTTGGGGCACAATGCCCAAAGCAAATACTGCAGATCTCTGAAGAGCTAAAGAAACAAGAGCAAGTCATTCAGGGGGCTCCCTGTAAGCAATTATCCTGGCATGCATACACACACACTCATACAAAGACTACGGTCAGTCGGTGGAGAACGGCTTGACTCCTCAGGCTCTGCTTCTTCAAACACACCCTCTTCCTGTTTTCATAAGGAGAAAACAGGAGTAGCAAAGGAGAGGAGGAGGAGAGACACAGCAGGGTGAAGGTGAGACTGAAGTATTATTACTCAGCAGGCAGGCAGAGGACAGAAACCTGCACAGTTCATTGTGTCTGGAGATAACAGGATTATTAGAGTTATTATTAATAGTCAATCTATTGTCATTTTTTTAAGCAAAAAATATCAAACGCTCTTGTTGTTCGTCTTAGTCATATAAACGTATTTTGCTAAAATGAGACATGATGTTCAAAGGGTGGGATCTGCAAAGGTTTGAGGTGATGATAAAAATGCAGAGCTAAATATATTTTGCATCAGCTGATCATGGTTAGCAGAGGTGAGCATGAGGAGCTTGCTGTCTGATATAAAAAAACAACTTCTGAAGACATAAATAGTGATAGTGGGCACAACTGAGGAAGACAAAAGAAAAACCTAACACGACTAGTGTCAAAGATATAAAATAGATGTTTTGGGAGGGGGAATTAAATGATGCAAAAATATCTCAAGGATAAGAGGAAGCAAGGGAAGGGATGAGTAAATCAATGCTATATGAGTGTGCACTGATAGGGTGACAGAGGCCATGAGCAAAACACATAACATAATGTCTGAGTCATGGTCCCAATGCACTCGAAGCCAAAGTTTGGATGTTCTAAGCTCATAGTTTTCCCACATAAAAGCGGAAAAAGAAAAAGAAACCAGTGCTGCCTTTAACCACTGGCTTTTATCCGCAGACACGAGGCGTGCAGAGAGTACGCCAACAACATCAAGTATTTTACAAAGCAGGGGAAATACCGGCACATAATTGCAGCAACATGAAAGGCTCCGTAAGTTCAAGTATACATATCAGAGCGGGTACAGTGTAAGATTTTTAATGCCCCACAGTGTAGGAAGTGAAAAAAAGAGGAACACATCAAAAGACTGTCACATCGCATCTCTGTTTTGCTAGTGTCTCGGGAAAAACTGTCCCTCTCTGACGAAGATTATTAGCTCCTCTCATAACAAAACAGTAGATTAGTCACGGTGTGAACCAGAAGAGCCACAGAGTCTCTTCCTGAACCTTGAGAAGTGTCACTACTGTTTTCCCAGTTGTGTTTTGTGGGTACTTTTCTCTTTTTTTTTTACTGTGGGGGAAATCCTGTCCACAGGAGGCTGCTGTAATGTAAAACTGTACACTGAAGCTCCAAACATGGGAGTAATCAGCAGAGTACAGTACGGTATTCAGAGGTGGGAATACTGTACAGGCTGGTCAGACTGCTCCTGTCGTCACACCAAGTGGATGCTGTGTTAGTATGACTTCCTGAGGGGCCCCTGGATTCTCTACAATCAGTCATAATCACACTTTCAGCTCAGCTCATATCTGAAAACATGCCAGAGACACAGTATCAGCTCATATGATGCAGTTCAGGTGGAGATTTTACACACAGCTCGCTGAAGGAATCCTGAGGAAGTGTAACAGAAGTACTGCACGGGATAAAAAGAGGGTTTCAGATTTTTCGTTTCATGAATGGTGCTGAATGTATGAACTTGGGAGCCGGCAGCAGCTCTGGAATAAAGGACCTGAGTGCATATTTCTTTTACTCCCCCTGCACCTTGTGACTTTTTCACCTCCGCTCAGAGGTGAGCAGGGCCTCCTGGTCTGACCATAGCAACCTCTCCCATGACATCAGAGTGATATCTGAAGCATGCAGGCCAGGGGAGGAGAGAGGTGGAGCCCCAGCTGGACCACTTCCACCTCGCCATCTGGGTCCAGGCCGTGCTACAAAGAACTAACACACGTGTGCTGCAGCCACCCATGGATCCATCCAACCAACACGGGATTATTCATACTTGAACGAGCTACTGTATTTTACACATTGTGGCCCATGTATGACTGTAGAACTAGAGGTAGCTGATGTGATTTTGCTAAACGGGGTCAGAGTTCATGTTGATGTAACTCTAAGTGGGATTTACAATAGTTAAAGGATACTTAACTGTGGCCAATTTAGTAAATCCTTTCAAGTATCAGATGACACAGGGCTAAATAGAATTGCTTTTTTCTCTCTGGAGTGAATGTTTTGCAAGTGAACGCAGCTTATACATGTCTGAAAACAGATGAGCTAGAAGAAGAAGCTTGTCTATTGGTTGTTCTCTAATTTATAGCTGATGAGCATGAGGCTGTTATAAGATGCAGGAGTTTGGAGGGGCTTTCCACAGTACCACTACCTCACTGTGCATAATTAAAAGCCTGCTTTTGTTGACCTCTGTCTCAAAATAATGGCAAATGATTACTTCAGGGTACCGTTCAGTATTAACAGCTTGCTTTCAGTATTGGCTCTGAACCGTCAGTTCCATTTCAACTGGGTAATAACGGCCATTTGTGCGTCATCTTGTCTCAAAGGACCTTTTGCCATCAGACATCAGTCCTCCAGCATAGCTTCTCCTGGGTGGCAAATTCCCTGTAAGATATAATTATTCACAGCAGGCCACGGTTAGTTTCATGCCTGTAAGATGCATGTCACCTGTTGTTCACGCAGCCAAACATCCATACCAGGCCCGGCTGCTCCCCCAACTCTTCCTGTGCCTACGTCTTTGATCAATAATTCTGTGGCTACCCGTCAGCCATCAATATGTGCAGAAGAGAGGGGCCCCATTGTCATCTAATTACAGGCCTACTGCTCTATGACTGAGCCAGTGCCTGGGCGAGTGTGATTAAAAGTCAGCTGGAGCATGCTAGCGGTTCTTTCAACTGGAACCAACAGCTTGGAAACACAGCGCAGCCAAACAAAGCTCTGTTCAGCACGCTCCGGCTGGGCCTGAGGTTTTAAGCGTTATTGGTGGTGACGTTCCTCTCGGATGGGGGTTCACAGAAGTTGGAAGTAACGTGATCAAGCACCTAATTTGTGATGAAATTGAGAGCACCTGTGACATCTGGAAGGGCTGAAGCTGATCGTATACGAGTTCATCTTTAGAGCCAGAGCAGCCAAACTGTTGGACAATAGCTTCATGAGAGGGACAGCGGCCGGTGAGGACACACGTGAGGAGCCAAGACCATTGTTTGTCTTGAATCAAGAAAAGGACAGCAAACACAATAGGATCTTGAGAGCTTGGATTAATATGCTTGCATGTCCATCTGGTTTTATACCTCCGTGCCGGCGATAACTGTGGCCAGAGGCATTATATTTTCAAATTGTTTGTCCATCCTGTTCTCATGAACTCAGGAGCGGCTGGACGGAATTTCTTCACATTTGGCAAAAACATTCACTTGGACTTGAGGATGAACTAATTAGAATTTGGTGGGCAAAGGTCAAAGGTGAAGGTCACAAAACACATTTGTGGCTGTAACTCAAGAATTCATGCTAATTATGACAAAAGTTTACACAAACATTCAATAGAATAAGATAACAAAAAGTTCAACTTCCCAGTGACATTATGTTGTTCTGCAAAAGCGCTTTGCCATTATTCATCGCCATAATTCAGGAACAGAAGAAGATTCCGATCATATTTTATGGTCAGATACTGAACTGGTGACACACCTTGCAACTATGGAGATTGTGTGGATCCTCTGTTCTGCCAGGTTAAATGTGTGTATCAAGCACATAAGGCTTTATGTACAGACTGACATATCCTCCGTAACGTCACCCTCAGCTTTCCTGATCAGTTTTGAAGCTCAATGTGAAGGCTCTGGCCATCGCCATCAGTGCTTGACTCTGCATAACTGCTGGCTAATCCAAAAATTAGGAAAGAGTTGGAGTGTGAATGGAGCAGAGGCAGGTCATGCCAACATCTCTGGGCCGTGGATTCTCCTGTGACAGTACCAAGTGATCATTTGAAGTACCGCACTTTGGCACTTCCATGCAGGTTTTTATGGTGAAGTCCACATTTTACAATTTGTAACTTCTTTCCATTAAAATCCATATTTGAGGCATTGTCTCCTGTCATGACTTCTTCCAACTTTACAACTTTAACTCTAACCGTATTTCTAGTTG
>OMNN01098969.1:6870-36298 GCA_900302755.1 Chromis chromis | reverse complement strand
ATTATTTCAGCCACATCTCACATGCAATAATAAGCTAAAGACAGATAAGTTTAGTCTAGATTGAAAAGTACTGATTTTGTCCAGCACCTTAGATTCAGATAAAAGTACTAATATCGTGACCTTAAAATCAATTAGGCTTTTTTCTAAACCTTAGTTGACAGTGTTTGCACAAAATGTGTGCAGATTCGAATTAATTAGATGCTCCATAACACATCATATTGCTTCATGTTAATACATGTTAGCTTTAGAAAAGAAATGTCAGAGAAAGAAATTGCATTCTAATTGTTAACTAGTGTACTATTCTTTGTTAACTAAATATTATAAAGGCCGAACATTTTTCTTTTCCCCACAGCTCTGTCACTTAATTGTAAAAGAAACGTGTCCTTAAAGATGTCAGAATGTCATAAAGTGATATGTGTTGTGTCCTCTGCCATTAACAGAACATTAGATTTATATAAAATAAAGTGATGACAGGTGTAGTGGATGATCTCACAGAAAACATTGATGTCAAGTCAGTAAACTAAAAATTCTCCCTTTTGATGTTCCTTGGTTCCACACCTGTAATAAAGGGGGGTTTTACCTTTACAGTTCATGACAGATCTGTGTATAGCAAAATTAAGGAGAGCAGGGCAAGAGTGATTAAAGGACTGGATGCCTATTAATATTACTGAGATAGCAAATAGTAGTGTGGGACAGAAGAGCGAAGTTTTAGAGGCATTTGCAGTTCCTGCTGACAGCCAGTGGAGTTCAGGCCAGTGAAGATCAGGATTACTTGTCTATGCATTTCTCCGCAGATGCTGCTTTGTACAGTGCCTCTCCCAGCTCTTCTAGGCGTTCCCTTTTGTCCAAATCCTGGTAGAGGCTGAGGGGAACTTGGCTCAGGCCATGCAGGAGACCATAGAGACAAGCTGCAATCAGGCCTGTGGCTTCACTCTCACCTAAAATTGAGTTTTCACAAAGTCACAAAGAGCATAGCACACCTTAAACTTGCATTTTAAAACGTCTTGCACGTCCTAAAGGTTGTACTTTTTTACCTCCGTGGAACATGGCTCGTTTGCACATTTCAGCCCAGTCACTCCCTGCAGCCAGAAGTGCATCATAGGCTATCATTGGAGCATCATGACCCCTCCGGCCTGCTCGGCCCTCTGAGCTCCAACGCTTGTATGTCTATATTGACAAATAAACAGAGCGACAGATGGGTTAGGGACTCTAGTCTGTCGGCATGAAAATCTGAAAGAAATGTGACTCAGGGACTTACTTTGTCTGTCTCCTCAGCATCATAGCGATCAGGGAATGAAGGTTTGTTCTGTCCCTCCTTGTCTATCTCTCGCTCTTCAAGGTAAAACTGCCACTTGGCCTCAAAATAGAACCAGCTTTCCTGATACTCTACATAAGGTGCACAATCACACGTGTTTGTGGCATCAGCTAAGTCATGCTCTCTCAGACACTTGTGTACATACTAAATGTTATGTACATAAACATACACAATTTTTTTTAGCTTCAATTGACTGGATGAATCAAGCAAGCTGTAAAATAATGTTCCTCTCACACATTACCAAAGACAGAAACATTCTAACCTGCCATGTGTCGTATGGTCTTTTTGCAGTATTCCTCAGCTCGAGGGATGACCTTCATGAGCTCGCGGCCCCAAGTCACAAGCGGCTTCCCCTGGATCGCATAGGATGCAAACAGCGCAGTTGTCAGGGAGCCGAGGAAGCCTGAGGCCAAAAGTGACACCACAAATCACTTCGCTAATTCTGTCTGCTGACAGCTCAGACACACCAGTTGAGTAAATCATTTTTCTCGCAGGTAAAATACAACTATAAATTCTGAATCGCTGGTTAGCAGTACATTAATTAGCCTGTCATTGCCAGATCTTTTAGGGTTAGAAACTGCCAACAGTTTCACCTGTAGGGTGGTTGTGGGTCATTCTACCAGTCTCAATGCTGACCTCCACCAGGTTTTCTATTCTCTCAGGTTGCCAGTATCTCATCCCCACACACATGGCTTTGGAAGCTGCTCCGAACCCAGACCCTGGACAACATGTACACACAACCAGGAACGCATTGGAAATGTATTAATGTGGGACTCCTAAAGTACAAAACATATATATTTCTAAGATCGCCAATGACCTTTTTCATTGAAGGGTGTGTGCCAGGCAAGCAGGAAGTTGTGAGGTTTGAGGTGAACACAGCCCTCCACTGTGGCAGGATCAGGGGCTCTGCCCTGGAGAGACACCATGCCTTCAACATAGAGACGAACCAGCTCCCGGTACAGGTCCTCCAGACACCAGTAATCTGGACACACACACATACACAGTGGTTGAGAGTCATTCATGACTGGCATGTAAGGCAAGATGAGTGGTGGTGTGATGGGCTAAGTTTAGCCTCAGTCTGCCACACCACAGATTAGGACCAGCATGCCTGTGGACCAAGTGGAATCACTTCCATACACTGTGAGGTCAACTGGGATCCACGAGCCCACAGCATCGTGCTAGAATTTGTTTATGTGTGTACTGTATGTGTGACAGACAGACATCTGTGTTGACAAAGAAGCAATACCTCTAAGTTAGTGATCCAGGACTTTGATGAAAGGCAAGGACTTTGATTCACCTCTTGACTGGAATGTGGTTCAGATTCTTTTACTCAGAGGATGGAGAAGGATAGATCTGAAGGTGCTGAAGATCTGAAGATCCTTCTCTGTACTGTCAAATTCTTCAATAAATGTGTGTAAAGAAGGAGTTGAGAAAGTAGTGATTGTTGTCTCTCTGGTTTAATTAAAGGGCTTTAATTTATTGCTTCACGTAAGAGTGTATAAAACATTCAATATTCCCTTTATTGACTAATAATAATTGGTCTACTGGAAATATAGTCTAACAGAGGCGACCATTTGACATACACCATTGTTATTTGCATTTGCTTTTCCATTCTGCAATTCTATATGCTTGTAAGATGATTGACAAGGCAAACACTAATTTTAACAGCATGCATCTCACTCCATACATTGTTGTCTGGCTGGTGTGTGTGTATGCATATGCGCAGGCATGCCGAATTGCAGCTAAATGGGGCTTCCTAATCTCAAAAGATGTCATCACTATTTTTTCTTGGGACCACTGTCATTGGCTTTGAGCTGCATCTGCAGCCAAACATGATACAGGCAGATTACAGAGGAGTCTGACCTGCTATTGTTCAGTAAAGGAGAGCTGAGGATCAGCTTTTCCAAAGTAGTCTATTTTTGACTCTTTTGTCCTGGCAACTTCGGGCCACACTGTGAGGGTGAGAGGGATTCATAGTTTCTTCAAGGTTTCTACCAAAATTTTGTATTTGACACACTATTCCAGAGATGGATTACGGTATGTCAGCAAGTTTTTTGTCCTCCAGGTTTGGTTTGCCATTGAGTGATTAGCAGCTCTCCATTGACTACATAGAAGAAGCTATTCTGGTCCTTCTAAATGTAGAAAAACTAGAAGCCTGGCTGAACAGGTCGAATGCTGGGTCTGTACTTTAGGGACATATTAGGTTATGTTTAAGTATTATTCAACAGCTAAAGAAAGGAAGTTTTTGGTTTCAGTTAGGCAAAGTTACAATGACAGCAAGATATGTGAAATTCAGCAAATTAGGGATTTTGAAAATTAAATCCTCTTTGTCATGCTTCTTAACATCAGTCCTAAACATACCTGTTACAAGTGCTTCTGCTGTGGTCATGTGCATCAGCACTGCGTCACTCAGCGGCCAGTTATCAGGGTCCAGTTTCAGGGCCCCCAGTCCCCCCAGAGAGGCCAGTTCCTCTTGGATTTTCTTCCCTGAGGTGCAGCTCTCCCACCGGCCCTTTCTGTAGCCCAAGGCATCACCAACCGCACCCAGAACCATGGCCGCCTTGAATTTCTCCATGATGCTGGGTTTTGCTCACGTTCACTTGCTAAGCTAGATGTTCTCTTGAATGAAGCAGTCACTCCTGGATCCTTTTAGGTCTTCTCTGCCACCTCAGCGGAGTCAAATTAACAGATCAGCGGAGACACAACAAACTCTTTTGTCCCAAAACATCCTGAAGAACAGCTTCTCCAGCTCTCACAGGTTTGGTAGGACTTCCATTTCCTCTGTCTCTGTTACAGCATAGCTCATCCACCTTCACATCCTCAGAGCTCTCCTCTAGTCTCTCACACACAAACTCTAAGTAGCAAGAGTGGGCAAGCACACACACACGAAAGCATCACGTTATCAGCCACAGCTTCATTGTGTTGGGCGGCGATGAGTTCAGCTGTGGTCAGGTGTCTCCTAAAAAGGCAATCCCCCAAAGCCTAAAAGCTGGATGGTTGGGCGTTGAGTGGTAGTGGGGGCTGGACCCACCAGAGGAGATGCTAATGTGCTCGTCAGCTGGTGCTGGACCTTGTTGACATCCCACCTGCCCCATGGGAGGAGGGTAAGAGTGGAGCATCACCCCAAGCAATAACCGCCCACTCCATGATCCTGCCTGCTCTTTTATTAAAGCTCAACCATATCATCCATTTATTAATCATCTCCTGTCTTGACATCAGCTTAATCTACCCTCCAGTTGTGTGAATCCAAGATCTTAAACTCTCGTCTTCATTTTACCACTTTAGAGTCACACAGATGACATAAATCAGTTATTCCTAACCCTTTATACACCCTTAACTTTTATTTCTATCTGCTGGTTAATAGGGATGGACTGACTTTTAGAGGCAGTATTCAACTTCTTTTTTTTTTAGATTCTGATTCCAAAAAAAGAAATTGATTTTAAAATGCGCTACTTTGGCTCTGATGCTACCACTTCTTTCTAACTGCAGTCACCACTCTGATATTGAGCAATGTCCCATCTACAGCACTGTATGATTGGTTACACATTACGGGCAATAGCCTAACATTAAAGAATAAATGTTCTCTTTTATTTAAACATATGGAAAACATATAGAAATGAAGGCATTTCATTTAGGTTTTGTGTTGGTGCAAGAGTTTAATTTTTACTGCAAATATTTATCTGCTCTAAATATCAGTTATTGGTCTCCTTGATTACAAATAACCCTGAAAAACACATATCAGTTGACCTCCTACTGGCGAATGTAGCTCTAAACATACTCAGAGTAACAGTAGACAAAGCATTACCAGAAGAGCCAGCGATGATGATGCTATGCAGCAGGAATGCAACCTGATAAGAGACAACTGTTACCAAGCTGACATTTTACGTATGCTCAAATATACGCTGTAGGGCAGCTGGTTCTCAGCAGGAATATGGGGATTGTTTTTTGTTTTTTTTCCATTTACTCTTGCCAATTAGTCTGCATATCTACCGAATTTCCCTGAGGAAACCATCCTAAGGGATTAATAAAGTTCTATCTATCTATCTATCTATCTATCTATATCTCTGAATTCAGGAAGTGTTTGGCTTGAATAAATACCTGTTGACTCTCAGGCCTCCAGAGGACATAGACAACTTTTGCATGGAGCATAGTATAATAACACATTTCAGTTTTATTCTGTTAAATCATAACATATACTAATTTTAGCGCTATAAAATCTTCTTATTCTTTAGAAGAAACCTTTATTGTCACGAAATACATTTTTACAGCATTTGTGAAATTGTGTTTTCGCATATCCCAGTTGGGGTCAGAGCAGGGTCAGCCAAGGTACAGCGCCCCTGGAGCAGTAAGGATTAAGGGCTTGCTCAAGGGCCCAAACAGTGGCCGCATCGGGGTTCGATACTCGGACCTTCTGATCAGTAGCCCAAGGGCTAAACCGTTGCGCCACCACTACCCACTGACCACTATTCAATCAAAATTATTTTTTTAAAAATGTAAAATTATGTTGTGATTGCTCCCAATTTCTAATTTTTTTATTTTATTTTTTTTAACCAAAACACTGATTTCAGCAGAACACAATCCTGCTCACCAACATTCAATATCTTCAAGCAACTGACAACAAAGCAAACATCTGTTGCCAGAAGTAAGTGCTACACAGAAGTACATCTTTTCCAAGACGGTTAAAAACAACATGCTTTATTGACAACATTATTCAAGAAAACAATGTACGGTACGCTTCTGCAACAAAACATATTATTCTGTAAATACCTGTTTCCTTGCCGGCAAAAATAATACTGCTTCATCAAGAATGATCTGTGTGACTAGAAACAGCGGATCACACATTTGACAACTAAAAACGTACCAAATGTACCATGTTAACATACTGAATACTGAAAGATGTTTTCTTGCTCCTGAACCACACATAATGTCAGGGAAAAAAACTTTCACACGTCATTGAATTGACCATGATAGGTTTGTGCACAATTTTGACGGTATAACATAAGAGTTGCAACACAGTCAGGAACACTTTATATGAGCTAATTCATTGAACCAACACATGTCTAACTTGCTTAGTTACTATAGTGAACAGTGTGACACCTTAATCAACTCCTACACTCACTGTCTTCTTTGCCACTGCACTCAATGTGGGATTGAATTCATAATAAACTTCAAATCCTATTTTGCCTTGAACGTCTTAAGTCTACATTCATGCACACCACCATAGTTTATGACTTATGTTTACATAAATATGGGTATTTCAACACATTTATCAACCTAATAACTAATAAAAGGCAGTTATTTCCCCTGTAGGAAGCTGTTGACAGGACAGAGAAATTTGATGCAGTGATTTTTCCATCCACGTGTCAACACATGGTAAAGGTTCTATCATGGTGACAATAACAAGATCAGCGGTGCTGTTCAGAACAGAAAGGATGGCAAACACTAATGCAAGTGCAGGAAGCCGAGCGTTGCTCACTATGAGTTGGAGAGAACGACTGGTACCTGAGCTCTACCTTCTGTCACACTGCATTTAGCATACGCAAGGTGGTTTAGTGTTTAAATTACATGTAAAACGTAACACTAAGTCTTGTAAAAAGCATTGCTGCACTGGCCTATGTTTTAAAGGCTCAAGTCTTTGATGTAGCGTCTGAATACAGTGCATTGAGAAATGCTATAACCCACAGCCACCCCTAGATGGCAGCACAAGCAGTGTTCTTTTTTGCCTCTGTAGTAGTTCTATGGTGCTTTAACATAAAAGCTGCAAACCAAAACCTCCAACAGTGTAAACAAACAGTTAAAATACTCTTGGCTGTGATGTAGATGTTCATTTTTAAAAGTGTGCAAGTGAAACCTACTGTCGTAACCCAAATAGCTCTGTAGCTGTATACAGTGCTGCCTGATTTAAAAAATAAAATCCTAAATCAGAAAAAAGTGTAAATCAGTGCAGTTTGCAGAGGTGATATATGATCATCACCTGGATAATAGAAAACAGTCAATGTGCCAGTCAGTTTCTCTTTGTGTACACATGTTGACACACTGCAAGAGCAAGGAAACTAAAAAAAAAAGTAATGCTGTAGCGTTTTAAAAATGAGGATCCTAAATACTTCTTATGTACTAATCACGATTATAAATGTCATCACCTGTTTTCTCAGATATACATTTTTGTTCTTCTAAAATTTTATCTTCTTATGTCTATGTGAATTTTTATTTTACAACTGTAACAATATGATTCTGCTGGTGCTGAGCTCAAAAAGCATGCTGCTCTGTCCAACTCTCAGTCTGGATACAAAATGTGGATCTGAACGTTTTCACTGTCACTCAGTAAAGGCGAATCATAACGTCCTAACTTCTTATATTAATAAAACCAACTGAAAATATTTAGCATTGTATTGTAAAATAGGCAATATGTTTAAACCCCACCAAACTCTCTCTGTCTGTCACACACACACACACACACGCACACACACACACAAACATACAATGACAAGCAAGCACGCCGTTTCTCTGCTCTCTGTGTGATTGTTAGAGAGCAACACATTCGCAATCTCAGTGAAAATAATGTAGGTCACTCTGTTCCTCTGCAACATCCATGGCACTGCTTCACACCAGCTGACAAAAACATGCAGATTTTAACATACTGGTCCATTCACAACTGTAAGAGGCCACATCCTACTGCATCTATAACTTAATCCTCTGCATATGCTAAAAGCTCGCTCTGACTGTGCCAAGGGTGCTTGTTAGTGAGTCCACAGTAGCAGCTCAAAGCCACACCCGTTGGTAATTTGAGTTTTAGCGTACCCATCGTTTCCATATTGCAATTCCAAAGTCTGTCCAAGCCAGCAGACAACAACAAAAAAACACATGTTTTCTCTCCTGTTGATTCCCCTTCCTGCTCTCCATTCTGAACTGGTTTTCCAGGTCACTCCCCATCCAAGGCATCTTATGCAGTTGGAAGAACAATCTTAATGACAAGCTGCAGACAGGCTTATTGAGAAGTAGTCTCTTTTTGGCTCATTTGTATCAAAACCTCATTCAGAAAAAGAAAATTGGAAGAAACACAAACTCCATCCGCTGCATGAGGCTGGGACAAACATTATGTCATGTTGCGTTTACTCCCCGTCACTATCGGCCGAGCGAACTCCACGAAGTCATCGATAAGGACAGGCCAGGCCCCTGAGAGAAGGAAAAAATGTGATTAAATGATATGGGTTTCACATCATAATAAAATCAGAGGTTCTTCAACAAAAACAAAATAAGTATATACATGTGATATGAATGTTGTTTTCTTCATTTATATAAGTTTGTATCATCTAGCAAACAGGAATTTATAATTATACCCACTCTCTTTGCTTTTCATAATCAAAAATAATTCCATAATTCGAAAAAGAATCATTATTTGCCGCATTAAAATGCACTAACCAGCATCAACAATGAACTTTTAAACTAATGTTTTATTTCTATATTTATTACAAAGAGCACTGTGTTTTACTGTATCAAATTTGATTGATGGTCATTTCCAGGATTTATTTTTTTTTTGGCCTTTTCATGCCTTTATTAGAGAGGAGAGGACAGGACAGTGGATAGAGTTAGAAACGGTAGAGAGTGGGGACTCGAACCTGGCACAGCCGCTACGCCTCTGCACATGGGTCACGTGATATAACCGCTAAGCTATCGGGGTGCCCAAGTGTAAATATTTGAATGCTTTTTAAAAAAAAATAAAATAGTAAAAAGCATACAGCAGCAAAAGCCTCCACCAACCAGGTAGGGCAGTTTGTATGTAGACTGAGGGGCAATATTTGGGGTAAATAAATAAATGAATCACTCTCAATGTTTTAAATGCTGTCAGAGAATGAGAATTTGAACATTCTGATCATCTCAGCCCTCCTACCATCTGGATTTTGTCGAGGGGACAATAAGAGGACACAGTTTAAAATGGATCAAAGCGACGGCGGCGAAAATGAGATTTTGAGCAATTACACCCTTGTTTATGTCAATGCTAAAGTAAGTTACTATGAGAAGAAATCACTGTGACAGCTTGAGTAAAGCATTTTACCACAAAGCATTTAATTCAATTACACTCACTTACTTGATAATTTACCCAATAAGATACAGTGCAGCTGCAACTAGCTAACAGACTGAGTGAATCTGATAAAAATGCTGGATAGACGGCTCTTACAAATCACAAGTTACAGAACCTTACTTTGATTTGTCAATCATTTATATGACATTTCATCTGGTCCAACTTAATCAGGTTTACACTGATTTAACAGCATTCAATGTCACTATTGATTTGCTTTCATTCTGGAACTGGGTACTCATGCTTTTCATAAACTCACCTTCCTCGTCATAGTTTGACATGTCGTCTGCGATCATATTTCCAAAGTCCAGGAGGAGGTTCCACGTGTCCTTGGGAATAGATCGCTTGTGATGCTCCTGAATGCAGCACGGTCACAGAAAAAGTTTAACGCAACATCAGAGGAGTAAAACACATACACAGTTTTATGATAACGTTTTAATGAAAGCTGCTGTAACTTTTAATAGTCATCACTGCCAAAAAGGTGTTGCTTGCACTTTGTGGATTGCATCACTGTTTATTTGTAAGTATATGTAAATTACGTGGACAAAACCTACCTAAAATGTACTCGTACAATCACACAAAAATGAAACTGACAGGGAGAAAATGAAACCTCCACACTCACCAACAGGAAACGGTTCCAGAGATCCAAGAACTTAAAGCGACCTGTGAGAACTAGATTCCAGTAAGCCACAGCCATCTCTAGGTCTGGAGAGTAGATTAACAAATTTAAAGACTGGATATTTTATATTATTATGAAAATGTTGGTAGATCTTAAAAAGAACCAGGATATTTATTGGGACAATCTGTCAAAAACATGTTTTTCCTCCATGTTCTGCTTACCTAAACCTTTCTGGCCGGGGTTCTTGGCAAAATTGAAGGTAAACTGGTAGAAATCTTTGAACTTCCCTGTGTCTTTTAGCTCCTGCTCTAGTCTGGGAAGGATGGCCTTGAGTTTTTCGGGACTGTCACAGCTGGAGGAAACAATGAAGGAGATGAAGACGTGAAGTCAAAAGGGATGAGATTTTACTTTTTTTGGGGATCTACATGCAACAGGCTACATACACCCTAATACAAATCCATCATGTGGCAGTAATGTTGTGAAATAATCTGTTATCAGACACTCAGAGTTTCAGAGTCAGTGTTGCTCACCCTAGCTCAGCCATGCCATCTAAGAACTCTTTCCTGCTGAACTCGCACTGTGTCGCTGCTCTGAACTTCCACGCCACTACAAGTATGCTCATGCTCGCCGGATCCAGAGTTAGGTCATCGCAGAACTGCTGGATCCCATCAATGCCGATCTTATTCTCATCCTGAGGGTCTGCAGAGACAGGTGAGAAGAGTGAGCAAAACAAGCCGACAGTGCTGCTGTTAACATTGGGTTGAAAATGAGGGTCACTTGCCTTTGTATCTATTGTAGAGCTGCTCCAGCTTCTTGCGGTCCACTGAGGTTTTCATGGATTCTTTGTAGTAGAGGTCTGGGTTCTGGAAGTAGTTGTCTGTGGCGACTTCTAGTTTCCAGTCATTCTGCGTCAGGCAGTACACGGCTGTCCTCTCCCCGGCTTGCGTGAAGGACATGAACTGCCGAACCTTGTCCTTCTGCGATGACTTCAACTTGTGCTGTAAAGTAGGCAGGCACACAGGTGAATGCACGTTCGCTTCAGGACAAAAAAACACAACATGTAAGAGCAATATAAACTGTATTATAACAAGGATTAAAGCTACATTTTGGACACTGACCCCAGTTTAAATACGGTCAAAGATGTAAAACTACTGACAATTGCAAATAATTTGATCTCTTCTCACAGACACCCATTGCACCGTCAGGACTAGAGCTGCACAATATATTGTGACATTGCAATGTGCACGTGCGCAATAGCCAACGTAAAGTATGCAAATTAACTTAAACAAGAAAACTGCAAACAAGAAAACTTGGAGAAAAACAGTGAAATGGAAGATCTACTTGCCAAAACAAACACTGTCAGAGAGGACAGCGTTTACTAAACTCCAACAAAATCCAGTATTGTTTCATATTGCAGTATATATCGCAGAAAAATTAAATATTCAATTATCTTGCATGTCTTATTCTTCTATACCCAAGTTTCTGGGGCGATGGGAGAGATGCCTGCTTTGCCAGGTTGGTGATTTTGGGTAAATGGGATGCAGAAACATGCATATGAAGTTCAGACTGCACATGCAACAGAAGTCCCAGTAGAGTACACCAGAGTACAAAGATTTGATTTCCATTCAAACCTGGACTTTCCCAAGAAGCTGGAGAGGAAACTTGTTGTAACTGCATCTAAACACTTTATGCTCGGACGGATACTGTCGGCAATGCATGCGTGTAATTAAAAAGTAAAAGACTCAAACCAAGCCTGCAACAACCTTTATGTTAGCACAAGAGCATGTGGAAGGAAAACGGTGTCACTTGTAAAACGCACCGCCACGGGGCTCCGTTAGTTCACAAAACACCTCGTCCCGTTTCATTTAATCTACACGGTCATCGGGGAGGACTGCACGTCTTTGCAGAACTGCAGACCTGACCCACCCGATGATCAAACAGCAAATTCACCGTGACAGGCCACTGCTCGGCGACCCAGTTTCTCCTGGGCAGAGAGGGAGGGCGTTTGATCCTGCAGGCTTTCCTGACACCGGGGCGGCAGCACAAGGCGAGCTACCAAAAAGGGAAAGGTACGTGGAAGCAAGTGCGGGTGTCCGATCTCAAAATACCAAGAACTGACCTTCCATTTCCCTCATATTCCCGACACACATCACCCTGACAATGCGACACTTGGCCGAGGACACCCCGACCCCCCGGACCGCGGTGCCTCCTTAACGGCAGTGACAGCCGCTCTCGGTCGGGGCACTTGTTAAACGGGGCTAAGCAACTCTCCCGGTTTCTCATTTTTAATCTTACCTACCATTTTATCACCCGCTGTTTTGGCCAACTTGATATCCAATTACCCCCCGGTGCGCATGCGCGAAAAGAACTGCGCTACTGTACGGCCACTGGAATCATGGGAGTTGTAGTTCTGTGGCGCTGAGATTCAACAGGGCCTGTGTTTTGGTGACAGTTAGCCCGACAGCTTTCTGCATAAGTTGACAACTGTTTCGACTAAATGTTTACTTTATTATGAATTAATGCACCTCGCATTGAGAAAAAATCTAATAAATAGATCATAGTATTACTTTGAATCTAAAACACAATGTTACATCACCACTGAAGTAAGTTTTCAGCAAGCACAGTCGATGAAAACTCAGCTTTGTACTACTTTAAACCGCGTTGTTGCTATTTAAAAGAAACAACATTATATTTAACAACCGTTTTGGTGTGTCAATAATAAATAAACCCGAGAAAAGCTGCCACAATTTCAAAAACACTTGACACAGTCGAGCGGAAAATACATAACATCTGAAAACTACAACTCCCATATCAAATCTGATAAAGATGTTTCGGAAGTAATCTGAAGATGGATCTAAATTAAATCGACACGATTATATTCGCAAAGCAAAGCAACAGTTGTTCGGTTTTACCTGCCGTTTATATTTCTCTGTGTTTTGAAGAGACGCTTCTAGAAAAAGTTGCTGCCGCGTCAACGTTTACATGACAGCTTTCGCTTTGCTAATGTTAGCAAAGTTGTGTTAGCCCAGCCGATCTGTCATGGGAGTGTGTGTGTGGACTCAGCTGGCTGGAGCTGGTCTGACAGCTCCGAGGAATTTAGAGGCTAACTTAGCTTTACTTACAGATCAGGAATCGAGGACTTGAACTTTCACCACAATTAAAAGTGTTTACAAGCTTCGGCAGGGATTTCGCCGACAGCAGTCATACCTACCTGGCTGTTAGCTTCCCCGCTGCTAGCACTTGTACCGACGGGCTGCAGGTCGGAGTAAACATGAAGTTAGTCACCAAGTAAAGACGGTGAACGCCTGCACCGACGCTGGCTTCAGCTATGTGGCAGGGGAGGAGGGGTCGGTGGTGGTGGTGCTGCGGTACAACAGCATGATTGTTCCCTTCTTCTGCTGCTGCTCCTTCAGTCGAGGAGTTGAGAGCCAGGACAGGGCACACACATCTAGCAGGTAGTTGCAGCCTTTCTTTAATCATCTGTTTCCACTCATATGCTCAGCGAGAAGAGTTGAGGAGTCTGTGTTTGGGAGCAAACGGATGATTTCACGGACCATGCTGTTTCCTGGTATGTCTCAAACGTCAGTCATGTGTTGGGTGTCCAGCTTCGTTTGGTGTTTGAATGTATGAATTGTGTAATGTTTTCTGCCTTTTATACTACATTATCATGTCTGTCATTCAACTGTGTGTGTTACTAAGTCAAATATGTGCATCTTAAGTTGTTTGTGAACTGAAGAGTCCAAACCTGAGTGCAGATCAGTGGTAAAAAATTAAAAAAAAACACTGCAACTGATTGTTGTTTGGATTTTTCAGTTTTAATTGAGTATTACTTGTAGTACTTCCTGCTTTTCAGATTAGGTTTTCCATACAAACCCATTTTATGATCAGCTACTGAGTTATGATGTATAGTTATAGATTAAACCACCAAACAGTGAACGAAGCAGATAAAATCAGCTTCACTTGAACCAACTGCAACATTAAAATTTAATGGTAGTGCATCAATAACAATAATATACTGCATATTGTGTCATTTTACTAGTGATGCTATGCACTTCTACTGAAGTAAAAATTAGAATGCAGGGCTTTTACTTGTAATGGAGTATTTTTATCAGTAAGTAAATGACCTGCATGCTTCTTCCACCACTTTGGTACACAGCAGTCTATTAAAGGTGAGAATGAATTTAAAAAAGAGAGAGAGTCACATGTTTACATTGCATGTCAGGTTTTGTTGTATATGTCATTTGTGTGTGCACTCTAATCTAAAATGTAGGACCCTTTAAAAGTTGTAAACCTCTATGTGTGTATGCTTGTTTTCTTTCAGCATTGCAGAACAGTGGCGCTACTGATTTCTGCCAGCAGCAGCAGGGTGGCTGCAGTCCAGTCGTTGGAAGAAGGACAGAGGAGTAGTTTGGAAACTAAAGATCACTCGGCTTGACTCATGCTCACAAAGGCTCGGACCAGCTTGGCTGTGAGTCGCATTCAGTCAATATGCTGATGTAATCAAATATTCAAAAGTAAACTGACACCATTCTTAAACTGACACTGTTTTCCAAGTCGTAGATAGAAATTCTAAGTCACTTTAGCTGTAGGCAGTATAGCAAGTAGCACTGGAATTTAGACACGTGAGGTGCTCAGTCGAGTTAAGGTGCTATTAGCCACTAAAAGCAGCCTGTAGGACAGATCAGATGAGCACACACAGCTGTTCGGCTGTGACCACACCCTGCTTAAACATTAAAATGTCTGTTGAGACAATAGTAAGAAGCAGATTGCACAAGAGTACAGAGGAGATCACATAAAAAGAATATGAACGTCTTTCATGAACACCCCAGACCTTGGCATGGGAGATCGGTGGTTCAAATCCTGGTCAGGGTGCAGGTATCCAGTGAGGACCCTTAGGCTCCTTAATGCTTAATGCTGCCCCGCCTGCCTACCTATGTACGTCGCTTTGGATAAAAGCGTCTGCTAAATTAAATTGTTGTTGTTGAATGAAGGGAAGCATTTTGGGACAAACTGTCACTGTCTGTGCTTTAAAGGGTATTAATTATTGTCAGCTAATCCCATGAAAAGACCAACACAAACATTTTTTTAGTCCATCTGTCAATACTTTCCACCTGCCTCAGCCTGTCTGTAGCTCAACATTAAGCACATTTGTTTCGACTGAAGATATAGAACTTTGTAAACGCGGCACAAATACACATTTAAAACAAAGTTAATTAAAAAAAGGTCTATATACATTTGTGAAACAGCTGAGCACTGTATACTCTAGCAAATGTTACTAAATCAGGAGTAAATAGTGTGTATGCTGGGGACTATTTTCAGGTGCAGATAAATACACATTTGATTTCCCAGTGAGTATTTAGAAAAGCAGAACAGTGAAGTGGGACTGAAATAAATTACACCGTCCATACGAATGGAAATATTTGAATATGTGCAAAGATGTGACCTAATGTTATGTTTTTTTGATAGTTTTTGGGAAACTTTGTAACTGCATGGCACAGATGAACAGGCAGTTAGAGGGTTTGATCGCACAAATGAAACTGGTTTGAGTAAATGTTTCATTGTTAGTTTTGGTCTTTTTATTGGATTTCTCAACAATAACAACAATATAAAATAAAACCAGACTTCTTCTTTTAATTCTTCTGACATCTGCACTTTCATTTACTTTCTCCCTCAAGTCACTATCCACAGTATTTGCATCTGAATGTATACTTTTGTGTGAATCATCTGCAAACAGTCATGCTTGAGCTACAATAATCTGCCATTGTCTTTTCTTTTTCCACCCCCAGGTCTCGTCCTCTTCATCACACCTCACACGCTGGTGAAGACAGAAGTAGAGGTTTGGATGCAGGTCTTATGTTGGCTGCTGTGCCTTGGCCTGGCTGGGGCACTTGCTGTGCTACAGAAAGACCAGGTGGCCCAGCATGCCATCAAGCTCTATCGGGGCAAAGGGGCCACACACGGCCACAGCTGGGTGGCCAGCAACTGCAAGCGACTAGTGGGTCTCCTGCATCAGAAGAATGTGGTTGTCAAGAAGCTGGCAGCCGCTGCCGATGCTGTTGGAAGAGACAGAGGCCTTTCAGAACAGGAGAAACACTTCCAGGTACCAGACTGAGAATAAACACTAGGTTGGCATCATAATACAGTGATTTGTTAGAGACTGTTTAATTTGCAGTATGCAAATTGTGAGACAATAGATCTTCAGCTCTTCCAACTGGTTTGTTTATCTCTGTGTGTTGACACATTCTTGTTGCCACAATAGCTCATAACAATAATGAAAGTTCATATTTCATACTTCAGTTCAGGTTTCACATATACGGAGGAGATGGCCTGGTTAGATTACAGCTGCGCTAACAACTGCAACTTTCAACTTACTTTATATATGCATTAATCTGTCTTTTTTTTTTTTTTTGAATAATCAGTCAGTCTTAATGTCCCTTTTTCCTATTATAACTCATTATATGGGTTAATTTTGTCCTATTTGTCATGTCCAGTGTCTGATGAAGACATAAAACGGCGTAAATTGCACTGCACAAAGATCACACACAGGAGCTTTAGCAGAACAGGATTCCAGATGCTTTACAGTTCAGTGACTGACTGGTGTCTTTCTATCTGCGTTAAGGTTCACACTCTGGAGGTTATCCAGAAGGAGCTGAATGAAAGCGAGCACATGGTGTTCCAGGCAGTGCACGGCCTGCAGAGGGCGCTGCAGGGAGACTACAGAGATGTGGTCAACATGAAGGAAAGCAGCAGACAGAGGCTGGAGGCCCTCAGGGAGGCAGCCATAAAGGTGAGGTTTCATAGATACCACATCTGTATTCAGTCAGTTAAAGTGGTTGGTGTTACTGATATAAAGCTGGGTACTGTGCAATATACAGATTTGTCTGTGAAGATTCTCATCCAGCTATACATGAAAAAGGCCTTGGCAGTCTAAAGTCAAAGATAGTAAAACTTAAAAGAATATAAAACTCATAAAAGCAGCACATCTTCACATTTCAGAAGAGGGAATCAAAAAACATTTGCCGTTTTGCTTTATTAATTCAACGACTGTAATAACTAACTGTCAAAAACATTGATTAATGATCTGCCAATCAACTACCGTATTTTCATACATAAGGCGCACCGGATTATAAGGCGCATTAAGCGAAACAAAACAGTCAGATAAGTCAAACTTTATTCAACTCATTCACAATAACTCTCAACATTGTTCAGTTGTAACACATAAAATACAAAACAATACACTCACTTTTTCAGTTCATTCCTCTTCTACAAATCCATCAAGCGGTGCGGCTTCGTAGCTTACCAAAGTCGTACTAAAACATTTTGACAGATTTTTGAGCACCGTGTACCACATAAAATCGGTTCGAGGTCAGTAAGCACAACCAGAATTAATACATAAGGCGCACTGGATTATAAGGCGCACCGTCGATTTTTGAGAAAATTAAAGGATTTTAAGTGCGCCTTATAGTCTGAAAAATACGGTAATCAAATAATTGTTTCAGCTCTAGATATTCTGCAAAATGTTTTTTCAAGCAAACTGTAATTAAAATAGGGGAATTTTTGATTTTGTGCATCTTTGACTCATATAACAAGATTGATTTCAACTGTTGTCTGCCCATACATGAAGGGCAGAGTGATATCATGTGTAATTGTAAGCTGTATATCCTATGAATGTATTGAGCGAGAGTTTACTGTGTGTGTCAATTGAGTCTACACATTCATCTCTGTTAACATGCATGTTGCTTTTACTTTTGGTTGTATATAAAGATGGACGACGGCTCAGTGACTATAGGTTTCCTAAGGAGCGGTTTTGAAGCTCAGTGTGGTGTCTCTGGTTGTTGGCAGCTTCTGACTGTGCTTACAGCTAATCTAAAAATGGACAAATAGGTGGAGTGCGAGTGGAGCTGAGGTGGATTATGCAAATGCAACTGAGCTAGGAACTGTCCTATGACAGCATCCACATGTCTCTCAGAGTGGCTGTGCCCCCAATTGTGCATCTTTTTAGCCTTAATACAATTTAAACGGGTGTGTTATATAAAACTTCCACCCCAGTACAGTTGTCACAAATGAGAAAATAAGCTAGAGAACCAAAAGCATTTATTGTACCAGGCTGTATCCATGTTTATTTCTGCTGTAAAGTAAAGGACATTTTAACATGAGTGTCTATGGGGATTGACCTGCTTTTAGAGCCAGCTTCAAGTGGCCAATCAAGGAATTGCAATTTTTGGCAATTCCACACTCTCATCATTTTTTTAGTCCCAGAAGTTGCCACTTGGCTAATGTACACCTGTGTGTTATCTTTGTTGTCCACCTTCAGGAAGAACAGGAGTATGTGGAGTTGGTAGCTGCTGAGAAACACCAGCAGGAAGCTGTTAAGAGCGCTTTGGCACAGAACAAGACTCTGTCCATGCTGGATGAGATTCTAGAGGACGTCAGGAAGGCAGCCGACCGACTGGAGGAGGAGATCGAGGAGCATGCCTTTGATAACAACAAACAGGTCAGCAAACGACCACTTTCACAGACTTTGGCATCATATGTTTCAGGACATCTCATTGAGATTACATAGTTATGTTAACAACATAAGGAACCACATCAAATTCCTCAAATCTCCTTCTGTAATTGTTGTCTAGATGAAAGGAGTGAATGTGGAAGCAGTGTTGAGAGTGGAGGAAGATGAGGATAATGGAGGGAAGAGGAAGAACAAGTCCAGGCAGAAAGAAGTGGAGGACGACCTGGGACTGAGCATGCTCATAGACTCACAGAACAATCAGTATGTTCTGACTAAACCACGAGACTCCACGATGCCAAGAGCCGACCATCACTTCATCAAGGTTTGTTCTTCCTCTTACTCAACTTTGATCCTATTTTATCCAGGCTACATAAGAAGGGGAAGCTGTCTGTATTTATTTTGAATCCTTAATAATGCTGAGATTAGGACAGTTTCCAATATTTAATACCAGTAAACCCATACCGAATGTTTTTACATGTACAGGACCTGGTGTCAGTGGTGATGCTGTCCCTGCCCTGTGGCTGGATTTGCACTCTGGTGGGTCTTCCTCCCATGTTTGGATACATCATCTGTGGGGTTCTGCTTGGTCCTTCTGGCCTCAACAGCATCAAGGTGTGTATGAGATTGTAGAGTCGCCACGTCAGATCAGACTAAAAGAACAATACCATTTGTAATGTAGTAACCGTTGTTGTTCTTCATGTTTGTATCTTGCAGTCCATGGTTCAGGTGGAGACTCTGGGGGAGTTGGGTGTGTTCTTCACTCTGTTTGTGGTGGGACTGGAATTCTCACCTGAGCGCCTTCGAAAGGTAAACAGAAAATTGCCTCAGACTTCACTAAGTTATGTTCAGCTACACACCTAAAATTAAGCTGCTGCACCTACAGTAATTTTAACCAAAGCGGAACCAAAAGCATTTGATTACACTTAGACTTTAAGACTTTAAAAGTTAGATTATAAGGTGGTTTATTGTGTTGATAATATGTTATGCTGCATTGTTTAATCTAACTTTTTTTAAGCAATTGCCTAATGCACAAATAATTAAATAACCACCAGCTGGTTCTTATTCAAAAAGTAAATTTCAGCTTCCACTTGTGGTTTAAGTATGTAGTTGACTGTTCCTGCTTTCTGCTACTTGTTTCTTCAGTATCTAGTCTTCCTGTTAACTTCTCTGAAATTTCTTTTCCTGAAAATTGGCCAACATCAATATTTTCAAATGAAAAAGCAGCATTAATAACAATGCTTTGATGTATCTGAATGTTTTGTTTAATGTCATTTTTTCTAGTTGCTATTAGTTATTTACTTCCATAAGATATGTTAATAAGTGTTAGTGTGTGTACTGTTTATTGTTATCATTATCACAGTGTGGGGACATAAAGCCCCATAACATCATTTAGGTTTAAGTTTTTTGTTTTTTTTAGGGTTAGTGTTTGGCAAGTAGCAGCTTTGGTTGTAAGGAAATGAATGTAAGTCAGTGTGATGTCCTCTGAAGTGAAGGAAACATGACTGTTTGTGTGTGTGTAGGTCTGGAAAACCTCAGTCCAGGGGTCTTGCTACCTGAGTCTGCTGATGGTCGCAGCCGGTCTGTTGTGGGGACAAGTCCTGCATATTCGACCCACCCAGACTGTCTTCATATCCACTTGTTTGTCCCTGTCCAGCACTCCACTAGTGTCCCGCTTCCTAGCAGGAGGAAGCAGAGGGGACAAGGAAGGTATGTGGGTGTGTCTGTCTGCTTACATTCTGGACATGCATTTACTTTATAATGTTTAAAGCATGTAGAGGAATCAGTTGAACAAGTTTTGTGTTTTCAGGTCAAGAGAACAGGTTACTTTTAAATGCTACAGATATGACTAATATGTGTTTCCCATTCATTACCTCAGAGGACTCTTAAAGCAACACTAAACATTGAGAGAACTGTAGAAAATATTTAAACGTGCAGCAAAATCTATGGCCTGAATACAGACCTGAATAACCTCACTTCCCTCTGTATATAGCCATGCAGACAGCTTTATTTTTATGTGCTGACGTTTTATGATATCCATCTCTGGGATTGTTAAAGCTACACAATGGAGGGGAATAAATGTTGTTTGCGGCGTTCACAGCGCTAAAAATGACATTTATTTTAAAGTTAACAACACACCTTTCCAGAGTCTCCCTTTTCCATGCCATTACATTACCATAATCTACAGAGCGCACTGCGGAAACAGTTTTTGTAGGGACTATCTGGTTGTAACTAGTTCAGGTCCTTGTCTGTGGGTGGTGGTGACAGATGTCACTAACAAAAGGCAGATAAAACAGCACCATGTTTGTGGCTTGTTAACAGAAGAACCTCTTTTTAAATTTTAGTTAACTGAACATTTACATGAAAGAGCAGCTGGTAATAATAAAAAACCTAATACCATAATGTGCTGTATCAGTTAGAAATACTTTTTCAGACTATTTACTGCTAGTGTTTGACTAAACAGTGGTTTGTAACATGACTCTGTGTGTGTGGCAGGTGACCTGGACTACAGCAGTGTACTTCTTGGGATGTTAGTGATGCAAGATGTTCAGCTCGGCCTGTTCATTGCTGTGATGCCAACACTTATCCAGGCTCAGAGCGGGGACCTGGACAGGTTAGTTAGCTGTTCTTGCATGTGTCTTCTCCCTTTTAAAAAACACACACATGTACACACAGCATTGTAAACCTGTTGTTCCCTCTGTTCCCACCCCAGCTTTCTGTTTGGGAGTCTCCGCGTCCTGTATCTCCTGGCCCAGGTCCTGGTGTCTTTGGCTGCTGTGCTGCTGCTGTGTTTGTTACTCAGATCATTCTTGATTGGCCCCTATTACAAGAAGCTGCACGCTGAGAGCAAAGGCAACAAGGAGATCCTGGTGCTGGGGATGGCAGCTTTTGTCTTTTTCATGCTGACGGTATGCTCTTTGCTTTTAATCATTTATTCTGCCATTAAAAAAAGCTCACTTTCTGTATTTATGGATGATTATTCTCCAAAGCAGTATTCTTTAACTTGTTGTGAAGAAGCTACTGATTGTTCTCTCACTGACTTACTGGCAGGTAACAGAGTTTCTGGATGTTTCTATGGAGCTGGGTTGTTTCCTGGCTGGAGCTCTGCTGTCCTCACAGGGTCACATGGTCACAACGGAGGTCATGGGATGCATCGAGCCAATCAGAGACTTCCTTGCCATCATCTTCTTTGCATCTATCGGTCAGATCCAACATGACAGCTTTTGACAGAGCTCAGCTTCGTGTTACTCTTTTGTAACGTTTCCAGTAAGACTTTACTGAATCATCTTGTGTGTCTGTGTGATGCTGCAGGTCTCCACGTCTTCCCGACATTTGTGCTGTACGAACTCACCATCCTGCTGGTGTTAACGCTCACACTTGTCATTATGAAGGTGCAACATTTTTCTCTTTTTATTTGCTCTTTTGTTCAGTTTGTTCTCCACTTGACATCTCATTTCCTCACAGTTCATGATGGCCGTACTGGTGCTGTCGGCGATTTTGCCTCCGGGCTCTCGACACATACGGTGGATTGTCTCGGCCGGTCTGGCTCAGGTCAGCGAGTTCTCCTTCGTCCTGGGCAGTCGAGCACGTCGGGCTGGTATCATCTCTAGAGAGGTCAGTTATTTTACAGACAGAGAAGAGAAGCACTCAGATTGTTTTGTCACCTTTTTTAAATTCTCACTACTGAAACTTGTTTTGTCTTTTATGTGTTCAGGGCCAATTAATGTCTTCTATTTATTTGCATTTACTTTTTATTTTTAATTTGCTGCCTTGAGTGAAGCACCTTGTATCCTTCTTTTTATTTTAAAAGTGCTTTCTAAATAAACTAGTGCTGCAATCAGTGCAAATAACGATTATTTCCATGATGTCATCATAGTATAATTATTACTATTTAGTCTATAAAATGTTGTCTGTTGATACCTGTAACAAGCTCTCAGAGCCCAATATGACATTTTCAAATGGTTTGTATTGTCCCACCAACAATCCAAACTCCAAAATACTCCAGTTTAAAGTTATATACAACACAGAAAATCAATAAAACTTTACTCAGTTGAAAGTTTTTAAGGATGAGAATATTTTCCGTTTTTGCTTCATTAAACAACTGTAACAATTATTTGAGTACCAAAATTGTGGTAAGTATATTTTCTGACAATTGGCAATTGATTTTCCTCTGAAATAAAGATTATTATCACTGCTATAATCAGATTTGTGCTCTTATAATTATAATAACAACTCTTGTGATATAATATTCCTCATGCCAAATTAGAGAAATCTAGAATGAGCTGTTTATGGCTTTATAAACAATCAAACAGACTCGAAAATCAATTATAAAGGCTACAGGGACACTGTGTCACTTGCAATTTTTTTGTTTTGTTTTGTAAGAATAAATCTGAATAAGCTCTGCCCTGCTAATAGGCAGCTGTGGAAAACCAGTCATAAGTTAAAAGCACAAAATAGCTTGTTGGCAAAGGCTGTATAAAAGAAAAATGTACAGAGTTGACTGCAAGAGGACCTTTTTAAACGGTTGGTTCTCTCAAATTATTGTTCACCTCTTGATGTGTTTAGTCATTCAGATGGTTTAGATCTATGTGTGCTGATTTTAAAATACCCCTGAGATACTTGTCTGCAGCCCCAAAAATGTTGTTTTCCCAAAAACAAAGTTGCAGTTCAATTTCCTAAATGTTGTTTTTCAGTGGTGGGAGCGTCATGAATCTATTTCCTATTGAAGAAGACATTAAAATCTCAGGAACAGATTTCTCAATACCTGGGCCAATTAAACCTCAGCTATCTGCATGGCTAGACACCGGTTGTTATTTGGATGATTTCACCCTTAAAACTATTCTTTGCCTCTTTTATTTTTTTCAATTGTCAACATTGTGGAAGAAAGCCCACAGTTCACACAATAATGTTCAAGGACAATTGTATAAAAGATTTAATGAAATATTATGACTCCAGTAAACACAACATTGTCCAAACAAACAGACAAAACATAGTCTATATGAAGGATTTTGCCGAGTATTGATACAATGATTGATACATTATAGATATTTGTGATTAAACTCAACAAATAGACTCAACATCACAACAACTAGATCTTCTAAGTCTTTATATTTTTTATGTCTGCTTAGGTGTACTTGCTGGTCCTCAGTGTCACTACTCTCAGTCTGCTGCTGGCTCCACTGCTGTGGAGAGTTACAACACACAAATGGGTTCCTCGAACCGAACGCAAAACAATCACATGACCAGACCAAACTGCGGACCCGAAGGTTCCCGTGTAAGTTGTGCACAGCCGCCAGCGGCATCACAAGAAGTCTTACTGCAATCCTGCTGGACCAAATCTCCTTCTTGATTTAAGACTCAGTTGCTGCTTTAGAGGAGAGAAAATAATCATTTGCTACCTTTTGACTGGAGATTCCTGAAAATTGCCTCCTTCAGACGGTCATAAAGGTCGTCTGCTGTGTGTTATCCATTTCATTTATCCATTTCATTTTCTCCATTTCCAACCAGAACCTGGCCTGTCCTTGCTCTTGTCCAGTGTTATATATATGCACAAGACACCCCATACTGTATTTGATATAACATACTTAAGTAGTTTTAGATCCCATCTAGGGAATTCCAACATTACTGAACCCCTTCACTTTTTTGTCAAAATCTTGAAAGCCTACAGTATCTGCAACTTAACTAATAGGAAGCTCAGAAGCTTGACAGTTTAGATGAGAAGCACAAAAGACCTGAGATCCATCCAGTTCTGATGCCTTTAATGCATCTTGAAAATGTGCAGGAATTAAAAAGAGATAAGTTGAACCTCAAGTTTGTAAAGAAATGGACCAAATCATTGATTGTATTTAAAAGATGGACGTATCCAGTGTGATGTCATCTCTTGGTTTGTAGACTGTTGTTTTAAAGCCTCGAGTTTGGCATTTTACTGTTACTATCATGGTTTTCTAAAACTGGACATGAAGATTGAGGGATGGTTCTGACTAGGGACAATGAGCATACCCTGCTTTATCCTCTATTTTACTCTAAATGGGGCCATAATTTACTAAATTAACACCATGCTGTATTGATGGAGACTTGAAACTAGAGATTTAGACCATAAACACATTCATAAAATGTGTACTGAGGTAATAAAGCAAGTTAGAAGTGGGGTCATTTTCTCATAGACTTGAAGAAATCGGACTTCTTTTTGGAACCAGAGGAGTCGCTGGCCATTATAAAGTTTAAAGCTCTTCCACATTGACTTCACTTTAAGGACACTCAGACATCTGACACTCCATCTTTTACATACAGTCTGTATTTCAGCTCAACTTCATATTTGGTTGGTAATTTTTTGTTAAAATGTTTTGGGTTTTTTTGGGGAAGCATTTTTGTTTAATTTAAAAATCGCCTCCGTCTTTCAGATAATTTACATTCCTATTTATGACTTCCCTTGCTCTGATGTAGGTTATTATAGACGACAGATTCTGCTTCTGACTTAAGTGAAAAGCTTCTATCTGCTGTATTTAATCGATGGTACTTGTAGTTTATTCGGATCATTGTCCTACTGTGAATTTAGGTGTGATAGCACACTCTACTGTTACTGGAAAACTGCAGTAACTCTGCTTACAAACCTCTCTTTTCTGCACTAAAAAACTTAGAATGTTGATAATGAAATACAATGTTAGGCAGCAGAAGTAGACAGATGCTCATGAAAAGAAAAACCCTGCACTAGTTACCACTGAATGTCAAAGTTATGTGCCTGCTTAACACTCCTCTGCACTAAAAGCAAGGCTTTGAAGAGTGTAATATCGCTGTAGGAGAGCACATCTCATGCTCTAAACATCCCTGTCTTATGATTCATAATGTGCAGTGTACATATGTGTAGCACAGCCACATTTTCTGTATAATTTAACATTGTTCTCAATAAGTTTCCTACAGTATGTTAACAGAGAGACTGTTTCAGTTTCCATATGTGTGTGTGTGTGTGTGTGTCGGTGACCATGACTTATGCTCCAAGGCACAAAGAAGAGCTGTTTTCATCCAAATGTTCATGTATTTTTACATTGTCAAATTAAGTAATTTATTTATTAAAAATAAGATGACAAAGAAGTATTTACTTGGTCTTCTGTTTTTGTAAGAAAGTACTTTCTGAAGGAACACATGGAAAGTTGTCTTTGAGTTTAGTTGCACTATCAAAAAAAACATTTCTGAGTCAGATGTTTGATATTTTAGGAGATTTGTGTCAGTATAATTCTTCTAATCTAGGAGTTCTCAATCATTTGGGCCTACGACCTTTTCAAGTAAAGAAATCTTTACTTATTACTCCAATAGATTTAGTGTGGACAGTGTTTAATTCAAAGGTCGTTTAAAGCCCTGAAGAGCTGAAAATATTCAGTCTTTCATGAGCGAAAAAAACAGAAAATGGAGAAAACAAAGGCATAATTATTTATAAAGTTTGTGTACCAAACATCTTTGTGCACTAAAACCAAAGACACAAGAGAATCCATGTGATATAATATTTGTCATCTTATCATCCAGCACAATAATGTTTTGTTTGGCTTCCATGATTCGAGGAAACCCCGTCTATTAACTGTGTAATAATCAGCTGTGGATGAGACAGACCAATGTGTGTGTGTGTGTGTATAAGCGTGTAAGCATGTCAACACACCTGTACTGTGTAAGCTGATAACAACCACAACCTCTGCAGTCAGCACATTTCTGACAAACCTCATTACCATCATCATCCTATTAGCAGGAATAGAGTGTTGCCACTTACAGACACTTTACAGATGATAGCTGAATAAATATTTACAGATGGTCTGCTTTTGCTCTATTTTACATAAATGATTGTATTGATTTTTATTAATGGTTTTGTCAGATACATTTATGACACCAAACTGAAATTGGAATTAATTTTTATTCAGAAACTTCATTATGTCGTTTAGATACATTTGTCATGGACACGTTTGGCGAGTGTTTCAGTCATAATTCATCATTTTGTTCTTACATCTTTCAGATTTACAGATTTTAAACTTCGTGGCAAAATCTAAATATCAGATGACAAAGTACTTCATGAATCACTCAGCAAATCATTTTTAATAAAAGCAACACACTGCACAAAGGTTTGCAAGTGATTTGGGTTGAGTGGAATACAAGTGGATCGTTAAATAATAGTATAGTGATAATGATCTGCATACAGTGACAGGTGATTATCCGAATATCTTCTCATTTCACTGCTTTGAGGTAGAAGACGACTTTCCCCTCGTAGGGATCGTGGATGTTTTCGTAGCTGATTTTTTCAGAGACGACTCTGCACTGGATCTTGGCCTGCTTCTTTCCGACCAGGCTGAACCGAACGGCCACCAGCGGGTTGACATAAGTAGGCTGAAGAAAACAGAGCAAGGCAGTGATTGCTGTGTTTGACTGATTTTTATTTCTATTTTTCTGGATCCTCATGAGAAACCTCAGATGTATACTTCTTGGAAGTATGTGACTCTAAATTCCTGCAAAGAGTTAGATGAAAACATTGATACTACTCTCATGTTTAGGTGATTAATGCAAAGCTACAGCCAGTAGATCGTTAGCTTAGCTTAGCATAATAGACTGGAAGCAGGGGGAAACAGCTACCCAAGCTCTATCCAATGGTAGCTCCTCTACAGCTCACACATTAAGATAATTACTTGTACTAGCCTAAAGTGTAGCTGTGGTTTTATGAACCACTTTAATATGTGCCCTATATAGCTTCAGATTTGCTATTAGTAAGCTTTAGAGGTGCCCCATATAGTCATATCAGTTATGCTATTTGTCAGCTTTTTAGAGGTAGGTGGATTTTGTCATCCATAGACAGAGCCACGCCAACTGTTTCCCCTTGTTTCTTGTCTTTGTGCTAAGCTAACTAGCTGCAGGTGGAAAATACATACTGCATGTCCCACAAGATGCGAGAGTGGCATCAGTTTTCTCATTTAACTCTCAGCAAGACAGCAAATAAGAATATTACCCAAAAAATTGTTCCTTTAATTATTTTTTTTGCCTGACAGGTAATAAGTAGTAGCAGTTGGCTTCATGATTTCAGTTAAAAATGCACATTACAGATTACTAATCTTACTAGTCTTTTTACCACAAACCAGGTGATACTAGTGTTAAACCACTGACTGCTTAGTCCAGTTAGTTAGTTAGTCTGCCGGACTTTCATTAGCTATTATTTTAATGTCATAAAAAGATTTAATGCATTTTCAAATACAAACTAAGTTTTTCTTTCTTACCTGTGCCAGTTTTCCATAGTAAGGGAAGTAGGAAGGATCCATAGTTCCATTATTGGGGAAATACTCGATTTTGTCCACATTGTTCTGTCCACTCTGCAAACAAACATATACACAGTTGTTGGAGAAGCCCTGTAATAAAGACGTAAAACTTCCAATATTTTCCCTAACGCATGCAGCTGTTGCTTACCAGTACAGTGCAGTTGACATATGGGGGAGAGCTCGAGCTGTTTGTGGGCAAGAAGTCAATGATCTGCCAACAAAACACAACATTTGCCTTTAGTCATGGTTATTTAATGCGATTATTTTTATTTATTTTTTTACATTTTTAAGCTTTTACCCTGTTCATCTTAATAACGACACAAGGCATGGTGCAGTTGTAACCGAAGGTCGGGTCCTCGATTCCTGAGCAGGCTCCCAGCATGCTTTGGGTGAACGCACAGGCCCACTTGGTGTGGTTCGGGGCAGTGAAGGTGTTCTGGATGAAGTACTTCCCCTCGGTGCAGCCATGGGGGTTACACTGCTGCTGCATGGTGTCATTGTAGGCTGAGGGGCAGAGGCGGAAACAAAGACGTCAGTGTCATTTTTGAAATGTGAGAAATAATTCTCCAATAAATAATATATATAAACACTAACGCTCCAGGAACTTGTGAAGGATGTTGGACATCCTCATCCAGCTGGCCTTGTCTGATGTGTTGTAGGAGATCTCAACATCTTCCTCTCCGTACGTGTTCGGCCACACCATCACCCCTGAATGAGTAAACGGAGATTAAGAGGCGCTGAGATTTAATTTCTTATTTCTTTTCTCCTCTGTGATGTTGTTTTACCTGGAGACTTTAGCCGGTCTTGGTAGTCGGGAGCGTATGGACATAAGGTGTACATGAGGACCCAGATGGCCAAAGCAAAGAGGCTCGTCATCACCACGTAGAAGGCCACATAATACAGACTGATGTACACTGTGGAGAAGGAAAGTTAATGTTTTGTGATTCATTTAAAGCCTTTTCTTGATATTTGTTGTAAATGTTTTCACATCCAAGCATGAAGAAAAGGTAAAAATGTATGTATTTACAGTATACAAGGCAGTTCTGCTTAATGTGAAAACACAGAGGTCAAGGTGTCCTCTAGCGAAACAAGCTGAATTAAACCTGATTGTAAGATCAAACAGAGAACAAAGCGTACCACAACAGCTGCCTTATCTCTCCGTACACATGCTGCAAACATACACCACGCCACCGTGATTTGAAAAGGGCAGAAAAGTCATGGCGTTGCTGAGCTCACGTGTGTCTTTTTACAAACTCAGCTGCATGTATGTGATGCGAAGTGTGTTTAGACCCCGACTCCAACCCTGTTTCAAGAATGAACTCATATTCCTCTTACTCACATGTCTATATGCAGTAGTGAGATGCAGCTAAGTACATTATCACATTTACTCTCCATTTATCAGTTCCTTTGCAGGTTTATATCTTATAAACACAAAATATACAAAGATCTTAGAAAACTTAAAGCTCTTTTATACATTACACCTATCATGGACAGACTCCCGGAACAAGGTTTTTGAATCAGCAACTCCCTCTAATTCAATAATTGTGCTACTGGAAGTTATTGTAATCTTTCATTTTTCTAATTTTTTTATTCGTATGTGTCTTTTTTTATTGCTTGGTGTTTCCTTTATGTC
>OMNN01098963.1:8008-18818 GCA_900302755.1 Chromis chromis | reverse complement strand
GATGGATAGATGTAGAGATAGATAGATAGATAGATAGATAGATAGATAGATAGATAGATAGATAGATAGATAGAAATAGAGATGTAGAGATATAGATATAGAGATGGATGATAGATTGATAGAGAGATAGAGATATAGAGATAGAGAGATAGATGAATGGATGGATAGATACATAGATAGATATAGAGATAGATGGATATAGATACATAGAGATATAGATAGATACATAGAGATATATAGATAGACATAGAGAGATAAATGAAATATCTGTTATTAAAAGAGATAGAGATAAAAATAGAAGTCAAAAATTGTAAAAACAGAATATGTAATAAACTATAAACTAAAATAAGTGAATAAATAGATTAATAAATAAAATGAGTTCTAAGAAGAATAATAAATAAATCAAATCGATCAAAAGCCTGACTACAAAGGTAGATTCTAGAGTTTAAAATGCTTCGCTCCTAGAAAACTCCCATGTATTTTAACTCAAGTCAACATTCAGCCACCAGGGAATAATAAATGTCTTCTGGCTTCACTTTGGTAAAACGGCCTTGATGTTGCTGCTGAAGTTCAGAGCAGAAAAGTGACGTTCAGCAGATGGACAGAATGAAGTGTCTGGAGCAGAAGATGAAGGTCATCATTTGTTGTTTGGGAGTATTTAGAGGAGGTGATGTTAAGCAAGAACAAATTATATGCAAAGACAGTGAACAAGGTCGAGCTTTTAGAGGCATGAATTTGTCTCAGGAGATTAAAACGGATCTAAAATTAGAAACATTAATCCAAATTAATGCAAATCAGTGTGTTTGCTGCATGTTAGCTATAAATATTCTGAGAGTTAAAGCAGATGATGTTCTGCTGCCTCCATGTGGCCAAAAATATGTGGTGCAGATTTGTTTGTTCTTTTATTTATTTATTGAAAGTCTTTTTATTGGTCTTTAAAGTCAAACAGAATCCAGTGAATCACAAATACAGTTAGATAAACATCATAAACCCAGCAGAGCTTCAGTGGAGTCCAGTCCTTGTAGATGGTATTGTTCCGTTCAGTAATTAAAGCTTCAATAATTACATGTGAATATAAATAAATTAAATGGTAAATGGTTGCACTTATATAGCTCCTTTCTACCTTAGAGGTACTCAAAGCGCTTTACAATGTGTTCCTCATTCACACATTCACACACCAATGGTGACAGACTTCCATACAAGGTTCCTGCCTGCCATTGGGAGCAACTTGGGGTTCAGTGTCTTGCTCAAGGACTCTTCGGCATGCGGAGGGGCCGGGGATCGAACCTTGCGATCAGTGGACAACCCGCTCTACCACCTGAGCCACAGCCGCCTATTAGCGATGAGACACAAAAAATATAGTAAACAAAACTTAAAAACAATAATAGCAAATAATATGAAACCTACAAAAACATTAAACATGCAAATAATAATAACTAAATAAGTGAACTATGTTTACTAAGATGTAAATATCAGTGGTGTCCCTTTTCTTTCTATATATCTTAGAAATTCTTGTCGTTGATGTGTAGCATCAAATTTTAGCACAACCTTTTGTAGAATAGTGGATTTTCTGCAATGTCAAAGAATGTGTAAGATCTTTAAACCAAAGATTAAAGGTTGAAATAGCAGAATAAGTCATGTATTAGTGCTGCTTTAACCCTCTAAACCAGGGGTGCCCAGTCCTGGTCCTCGAGGGCCCCTATCCAGCATGTTGTAGATGTCTCCCTCTTCCAACACACCTGATTCAAACGATCAGGACAAAAACAACACAAAAAGACACAAAAATAACACAAAAATCACACGAAATGCACAAAAATGATGCAAAAAGACACAAAAATGACACAATAAGACACAAAATAACACAAAAATGACACAAAACAACACAAAGACACAAACCTAGTGAATAATTCTACTTTCAGATTGTGGCGTACCTCTTACCTCCATCAGATTGTGGCGTACCTCTTACCTCCATCAGATTGTGGAGTACCTCTTATCTCCATAGATGTCCATCCACTCCCTCCTCTGCTAGCCCTGTACCAAGATGGCGGCACTTTAGGCACGTCCCTCCACAGTCAATGCGGGGTCTACGTATGTCTATGGTTAAAGGTTCCATTTGTGCAGCTGTAAGTTAAACTGAACTCCAGACCGACCACCAGAGGTCTCCTGTTGCCTTTCACAATAAAACTCCTCTCAGCAGCAGATGTGCTTCCACAGCTTTAAAAACTGGTTCCAGAGTATAAAAGCTATAACAGGTAACCAAACTGAAACAGTCCTGATCACGTGGAGGTGCATCCAGATGTAAGATTAATCAGTCCAGCTTCAGTTAAAGTCTCTCTCTGACTCCAGCTGGCGGTTTTCCGGAGCCTCCTGTTCACGTCGGCAGAGGAGGAAGTCCAGAAGAGCATGGTGAACAACTTCCGGGTGCAGCAGCCTCTCCGGGGTCGAACCGTCCGCTCGTCCTTCACGCCCTTCCTGCAGGAGGCCCCGCCCGCCGAAGGCCCCCAGCACTGACGACCTCCACACAGTAACACACTGTCCACCGTTCATCAAGCAAAAACAAACACATGTTAAAGCATGACAAAGTCCCCCTGAGGAGCTCCAGTCATGCTTCGTGCTGTTTTTCTATCATTAATATTATTATTTTTGCTTTTACAAACAGTTTTACTCAGCGGGGGGAGGCTTCTGATCGGTTCTTATTTAGGTTTGATTGTTGCAGACCAATAACCAATAAGGGACGGTTGCTGTGGGGGAAAGATTCACCGGTTTTTATGAATACAAAATCCTATTTATTGTGCAGCTCGTTCAGTTACTGTATGCGAGTTTGTAGCTGCAGGTAGGAGCTCAGACCTCCTCACGCTGGTGGGTTTTATCCTTAAAAGGAGGCTGGAGCTGCCGTCAGTTTACAGCTCGGTGCCCAGGAGATTCAACACACCGTCAGGGGGAGTCGTCTCTCCAGAATAAACCCAAAGTCATCTGTGGCTTTTCTTTCTTTTTACATGATCAGGTGTTGATTTATTGCTGATTGTTTTTATCGTCTAAAGATCAATAGAATGTATGTTATCTGTTACAAAGAGGTTCTACTGTAAGCGGTACATCTGACATTCAGACGCCTTCGAACATCCTTTTACTTTGGAGTTCATAAACTCTACTCAGCCTTGGTTCTCCCTCATACAGAGCCTTTGTTACTATTAATATGCACAGGTTACTGAAAGCACATCGTTGTGATTGTGAAACGAGCAGTTCTCTTCCTTTACTTTGCCTCGCGGTAGCCTGAAGTCACCACAGTGCCTTAAATGATCTCCTGCTTGATCTTTTACCGAACACAGAACCCAGCTGTGGCTCAGACTGACGGGAGTTTCAGGACGATTTATCCGCGTTCACCCTCGAAGGAATCAGTTATAAACGACTGTCTTATTGCATCACATCACTGTCCGCCTTTTTAAGATAAGATAAGAATCCTTTATTAATATCACAATGGAGAAATTCACCTGTTACCTTCAGCTCTTAAGAAAAAAAAACACTGTGTGCAGTGCAGGATAGGTGGGAAATGTGCAAACAGTTAAATAGTAAATAGAATAAATAAATAAATAAAATGAAAATAAACATACTGTAATAAAACAATGTCAACAAAGTCGGTATTTATTTAATCACACAAGTGCTGTAGGGATCGACCGGTTTGGGTTTTTAAGGGCCGATGTTGATTATTAGTGCTCGAGAAAGGCAGATAACCAATATTTATTAGATTAAATGTGATGTTTTAGCAGCAGGTGACAGCAGAGAACCTGTCATTCATAACTAGGCTTCTTCATTAATACAGGTGACGATAGCTGAATATGTAAAATAGAAATAGGATTGATTAAATCGGGAAGCTCTCCTGCTGTTCTTCTCTGTTTTCTTAATCTTTCACTGTTCTGTCACTTTTATCGCCCACTAAGATCCATTACTTGAAGCATTAATAATTATTGTTTTCCTGACTCTGTTTCAGGTTCATCTGTAGCTGACTTCTACCTTAGCTGCTAGCCGTTAGCATAGCCGTTAGCCGCTATCCGTTAGCGTAGCCGTTAGCCGCTATCCGTTAGCCGCTATCCGTTAGCGTAGCCGTTAGCCGTTAGCGTAGCCGTTAGCCTCTGTGAGAGAAGCTAATTTCCTGGTTTGTGTTTCTTGTTCAGTTGTTTTGCTGCTTGAGAATTGCTTGAGATTTTTCTCCAGTGTTGAATAATGTTTAAGATCTTTAACCCAAAGCTTAAAGGTTGGAGGGAACGTCTCCTTCCATTTTAGCAGCTAATTGGTGCAGCTTTAACCCTGAAATCTGCAAGGGAGTTAGAAAGGTACGTTATCTACAACTAATCAGAGCCAGAAACTGTAACAACAGAAAGAAGTGATGGATTTTCAACTTTCCGACAGTCCTTGAACTACTCATCTTCTTTATTCTACGTGCCTCGTTTGAAGATTTGCCCAAAATAAACCAATCGAAACAATAAATCCAGAGTTGTTGACACCTCATGAGGATTGGAACAGAGGGAAGCGTTTCTGGTATGAAATGTGGTTCAGGGTTGGGACTGAGTCAGAGGCGATGATCTGTGGGAAGAAACTGTTCTTTGTTGTTCTGGCGTTCAGGTATGATAATGACGCTACCACCAAGCAGAGCAAACATTCTTGCCCTTGAGGCTAACGTCAGCTAGCATAACGTTCTCGCTCAAATATATATAGACAAACCACGTCTCGGTTAACCTTCTGTTTCTGTCTTTTTTTTAACGAGTAAAAACCACTTTAAAGTGCTTCTTAATTACTTCGGTTACAGGATGATGTTGCACCACAGTCCTCACTCTGATTCAACAATCTCCCAATAATATCCTATATGTTGTGAAAATATGTACACCGATCAGGCATAACATGATGACCACCTGCCTAATATTGTGTTGGTCCCCCTTATGTGGTCCAAAACCCTCTGAACCATTGGGCATGGACAAGAGGGTTAGGGTTACAATAAGGGATGAAAACCACCACCTTCCAAGTGGAATAACTCGTGACAGGAAGGTCCTAGAGACTTGGGACTTTCTACGGGTTAGGGTTAGGGTGTCCTATGGGGTCTGGCACCAGGACGTTGGCAGTGGATCCTTTGGGTACCCTGGCTTGCAATCCAACTTGTTCCACTGCATCCTGTTGATGCTTGATCAGAATGGGGTCTAGGAAGTTTGGAGGTCAAACCAACATCTTGGTCCATTGTCATGTTCCTCCAGATGTTCCTGATTGGTTGATGTTGTTGCCATGTGGTGGGGTGCATTTTCCTCCAGTGACATTTGGGATTTCCATTAGCATGAGGGAGTGTGTTTGTTCTGGGACAATGTTTATTTGGGTGTCTAAGTCTCATCAAGGTTTTCCATCAGAACACCACATAGTACCAATATGACCAATGTTATTCACTTCACCTGTCAGTGGTCAGAATGTTGGGGCTGATCGGTGCACATATATGTCTGAGATTAGACAGAACAACATCTCTAAAGTTCCTCTTCTGATTTCTAAATCTGTTCTAAAACTCCTTCAGTCTGAGCCCGGCAGGAACGTAGTAGAAGAAGATCCAGTAAATGTCCATCAGGCTGTAACTGTTAGAGAGCTGCTGTCTTCATTCAGTCGTCCGCATTTTTTGTTTTTTATCGCAACAGAAGATTAATGAAACTAACAGGGATGTGGGAAGGGTTTAAAATTATAAATATTCTAATGCAGATTCTCTAAACTACTTGTTTTATTTTGACAAAACGCATTAAAAGGTGCTACTCGGTGGGACCAACTGACCACAACAGCCTCAGAATCACCGCCTCTGTTTTGGCTTCTTTATCCAGAGCTTCAATAAAATCTGTCTTCTTCCTAACATTTGCAGTAAATTAAGCAGCTCTAGTGGTGCGATTTTCTCTTAATGAGGGAGTTTATGCAATAAAATGGTCCAGTTTACCCACAGGATGGATCTGCCTGAGCAGGAGTGATGGAAAGATTAGAAGAGGTAAAGAGGAGGGCAGCTAGAAATGATAGGAGAGACATGAGGAAACCTGTTCAGGGAGAGAAACAAACCAGAATTAGTCCATGAGCCAGATCATAATAGAAAAGGTGGGAACATTCTTGTTGCTATTTTCTTTTTCCTATATATGTGTACATTAATTATTGGCATGATAGCCGTTGCAGACTTTTAGCTTAGTGATTGAATATATGGACCCCTGTAGTGGAAACCCGTTGACTGTATATGGTGCCTGTTTGGTGTTTAATGACTACTCAGGCTGCCTAAATCAATCCAATACATTATTTTTTTTAAGATTTATTTTTGGCTTTTCACCTTTATTTGACAGGACAGTGGATAGAGTCGGAAATGGGAGAGACTGGGGAAGGACATGCGGTAAACGCCCGAGGTCGGACTCGAACCCGGGTCAGCCGCTACGTCTCTGCATGTGGGTCACGCGACACAACCATTAGGCTATCGGGGCGCCCAGTCCAATGTATTATTAAGATATTTAAGAACTCAAAAAATGGTATTATTGGCTACCCAGACAAAATATGAGGCTGCTACAACCTTCTTTTTTAACCCTTTAAGACCGAGTGCGTCATCGGTGACACGTTTCTGTTTGGACTACCGTAATTATGTCACGGTTCGCGCTATCGGGAAAAATCCAATGGATTCCTGGGGGTACGAATGAAATTACCGTAATGACAGTATATTGACGTCGTTGTACTTTACAGCCAATGTAGTGTCATTATGGTAATTTAATTCGTACCCCCCAGGAAGCTCGCGAAGCAGCCCCTTTGTTCCCAGGGAAAACACGCACAGCGGTACATAGTGTTTCCATTTTATGGCCCGTTTCTGCTCATTTAGAGCCAAAGACTCACAAATTTTATCGTAAATAGTTTTCTACTTTTCAAAGTTCAACTTTAACATGCAAAATCGGTTATTTCTGCTCAATTTCATTGTTTTTTCCCCACTAAAACACTCATTCTGCATAGGCGGAAAAACATTAAAAATTTTCTCTTCTGTATCTATTCACACCAGAGTAATTAGGTCATATTTACCTTCTTTTAGACACCAGATTTGAAGTCTCACAAGTCTTACCTTTCACCAGGAGGTACCAGATTTATGCATGTAGCCCTTGTAGTTTTGGAGATATACTCATTTTTATATGTAAATATTATGTAATTATTCTAATGTGAGTAGATACAGAAGAGAAAAATTTAAATGTAATTTCCGCCTATGCAGAATGTTAACCCTTTAAGACCTCAGCCTCAAAATGTAGGTCGGTTTTTCTTATTTTGACAATAGGGGTCAGAAAATGTCCTGTGCTTTGGCCTGTTTTTTCAGAAGACATGAAACTTTCAATATCTGCCAGTTATTTACAATCTACTATAAGACTATCAGGTCTTATAAGAGTGTAATGACAGTTTAAAATTAAGAAAAACACTAAAACAGGATTTGATTTTAGTGTTTTAGTGGGAAAAAAATATGAAATTGAGCATAAATAACCGATTTTGCATGTTAAAGTTGACAACAAACACCACAGGCTCCATATACAGTCAACAGGTTTCCGCTACAGGGGTCCATATATTCAACCTATCATAACCATCACTAAGCTACCAGTCTGCAATGGCTATCATGCCAAATTGTGAACTACAGATGTGCAGCAAGTCAAAAAAGCAAACTAGAAATTGCCCATTTTATTGTGAGTTTTGGGGCTCATGGACTAAAATGTTAAAGGTTTGAGTCGAGGTCACACTTGTCTCCATGATTCTTCTCTAACAATGACTCCGGGCCTCCGACGCTCACATGAGGCCTCCCGCTGCAGAGCCTCCAGCCGAGGGCCGAAGCGAAACGTAGAGAAAAGACGCAACGCTTCGTGATCTGAGCGACGTTAACTAGTCCTGAAGGCTGCAGACATGAACACTAAAGGAGGAGGTATTTAAAAAGCTGATGAGGTTGTTTTGCTTTTCTTCTGTGTATCAAACCAACATGGAGACGAGGGACCTGCTACTGCCTTCATCTGTGTTTTATTCACGTCTGCCTTCATTTTTCATGACCGGTTTTTATGCCTTTTTATTTTTATTTTAAATTGCGATGCCATTAATGCAAACCAGTTGATTGTCTGAGCTGCCTTTAGGAATCAGTTTACTTCCAAATGAAGATGTTTTAAAACCTTCTTCATCCATCTCATGACTGCATCACGTCTGCCTTCCTTGATCATTTATCACACGACGCTGTACTCGATGTTTTACCGTTGGTCTTTCCCGGCCTTCTGTATCTCCGTGGGATGTTTTAGCAGGTGTATGTTGTGTAATCTATACACTCGACGCAGTGCATACTTTAGCTGTTTATTTGTCCAGTGTGCAGCCCCACATTCCTGCCCTGTGGGGCCCCGTCAGGCCCCCTCTCCTCTCCCTTCCCAGCATGCCTTTCTCCACCTGGATGGCTCCTTATGTACCATCCAGCTGTGTGTTCAAGAATGTGTCGCCCCCCAGAGACCCTCCTGCTCTGATGTAAATATGATTTTAAAGAAACTGACATGTATATCAATAAAGTATCGTGATGTAAAGAGGATTCATGTTTCTGTGTTTTGAATGATGTTATGAGTGTTTTTTTATGCAGTGTGTTTGATTATAAACATGTTAGACTGATGGAATCTTTACTTAAACCTGCCAAAGTTAGAACTGGTTTGGTTATTTCACATGAAATATGTGCTTTAAAGCGGTGGTTCTCAACTGGTCCAGCCTCAGGACCCACTATGTCGCTATTAATAACAGAAGTTTGCTGTACCTGTTAACAAACTAAGGTTTATCTGGGTGTAGTCTCAACACATTTTGATACAGCTTGGGAACATTTTGGCTTATTTTTTGCTCATTTTGGTATATTTGGACACTTTTTCCAAGTTCTGGTCATATTCTGTCCCATTCTGACAGATTCTGAGCACATGTTGGTTTATTTTTGTCACGTTTTAGCATAAATGTCTCCACTAAGCTGGCAGAGCCACATCTAGAGGTTAATAGTGGGCAACTACTGGTGTCACCACCACTAAATATCCTGCTACTGAAAGCAAATTGTGTCATAAGAAACACATCCTTTAAAATAAAAGACTTTATAACACTACTTTTTCGGGGGGGGCATGCTTCTGCGACCCTCTAAAAATGGTTTCGCGACCCACTTTTGGGTCCCGACCCACCAGTTGAGAACCACTGCTTTAAAGTGCACACAGGTAGTACAAATCTGAGCTACCTGTGCTTCTCTTGAGCTTTTTGTTTTCAAGCCTTTCTACTTTTCCTCCTCTACAATTATTTACCGCCATTGTTACATTGATTTTTTATTTATTTATTTTTTGCATTCAGCAGATATTAGAAGCTTAGAAAATATGATGCTTTGATATAAATGAAACTTATTTATTCTAGTTTGAATCACTTTATATCCATTTTTATATTTAGTGACCGCAGATAAATCCGAGGTCTTTCCACATGATTAATAGGAGAGAAAAGTAGAAAATACACAAATCTGTTCTCAGTTTTTCCTCCTAATCTTTGATTTTTGGTAAGAAATTAAACAATGTGAGAAATTTAGAGGCAACAATCCCTATCTGACGGAGCTGTGAACTTATATTAATCTGAAATGTGAACCCGACTGCACTCTGGTTTATGCAAAAAGCCAGAAAAGGTAGGGAACTACTGATTTAACATTTAACAATTGCAAAAACTTAATCAAAGCAGTCAGATTAGATAAGTGGAGTGAAAGTATAAGGTAGCACTAAATGGAAATACTCAAGTAAAGTACCTCGAAAGTATATTTAGTTACTTTACACTGCTGCAAACGTCCACATAGACTTACAAGAGAACAGAATACCCAACTACAATGATAGAAATCATCAGTGTCTACCTTAAATCACCACTTAATGAAGAATAAAACATAGAATTGAGTTTATCTTTGATCTAAAATCACTTTTTCGCCCCACAGAGGCTCCAGTGAAGCTGCCTGTTAACCCTTTAAGTCCTAATGCGTCATCGGCGACATGTTTGGGCAAGCGCACTTTGGAATACTGTAAATATGTCACTATTTGTGCTATCGTAAAAATTTTTTACGGTTTCTGAAAGCTGAAACCCCCACCACCACCACCACCACCAGGAATCCGCTGGATGAAATTACCGTAAAATTACCGTAACACTTGTAATAGGCAGTAAATCGTAAATAACTGCCAGAAATTGAAAGTTTCTTCTGAAAAAATTGACACCAGCACTCACAGGACATTTTCTTACCTTCTTGTAATCAAAATAGGAAAAAAAAAAGACCAGGTGGACATTTTGAGGCTCAGGTCTTAAAGGGTTAATAGATAAAACTGATGGACCTGCACAGCTTCGACTGACAGATCAGTTCTGCTTCACGTCAGGCTCCTGCTGTTCAATATGTTCTTCATTTAGGTGTTACTCTGTAAGGAGCCTGTTGTACAGAATAAGGGTTTAAAGTCATGAATCTAAGGGTGTCTATGCAGAAATAAAGATGTCTCTGGTGAGCTGCACATTTACGTTTAGAGGCTCAGTGTTTTAGATTCACTCGTTCGTGGAGGCTTTAAATTCCAGACCAATATTCTGCAGCTAAATCCCTCATCCCACCTCCGATTTACCGAAAATTCAGCCTGAACCAGGTCAGGAACGAAAATAAAAACCGCCTCTAACTGCCTGGATCCGTCTCAGGCCCCCACCGATACCTTTGAAGCCCCCCCCGACACACCGAGGGGATGTTTGGTGGCCCCCGCCCAGGACGCCTGGGGTCCTCGGGGTGGGTTGTTTACACTCCACGGCT
>OMNN01098960.1:1815-34715 GCA_900302755.1 Chromis chromis | reverse complement strand
GTCATCAGGCTCAGGCTCATCTTCGTCATCAGTAACAGTTAATTCAGTCTCATCACTTGTACAGGTCACATCACCAAGAAATTCATGCTTCTCTTGAGTATCATAAAGCTCATCTTCGTAAGCATCACCTTCAACGTAGATTTCCTTGGCACATGGTGCATACATACTCTCCTCGTTACCAGTGGACGGGCAAACCTCTTCTTCTTCTTCTTCTTCATCTAATGCACAAGGTTCTTCATCAAAAGGGGCTTCCTCGTCCTCCGCTTCATCACTGTTCTCTGCGTAATCGGCTTGGGTCTCCGATTCGATTTCTTCATCTTCATCTCCCGTTAAGCTCGATTCCGATTGTCCGATCCACTCCTCGTCTCTCTGGCCTGCATCTTCCTCGCTGCCATCCTCATGTGCGTCCTCCGAACACACATCAGTTTCTGCTACATTCATCTCTTCATTTACTTCTTCAAATTTGTACACAGTTTTGTCTCGACGCATCTGCGCCTCTTCTTCAACATGCAGGTGCTCATGGATGTCTCCCCCGTCGAAGCAGGAGATGTAACGCTGCTTTTGCGCAAACATGTGTCCGTAGTAGTCGGCTCTGTCGAATAAGTCAAAGTAATCCTCAATAACAATATCAACAGAGGGTGTTTTCTGTTTGTCCTCATTACTTTCGTTAATGTTATTTTGGTGTATTTCTTCATCTTCTTCGAAAGACTCCCACTGCGTCTGCTCATCACTTGAATCTTCCTGAGCTCCCTTTTCAGATTCTCCAGATGAATCGAAGCAGGGATCAGAAGGAATGCTGCCATCTGGACAAGTCTTGAAGGATTTGGTTTCCACAGAGGAGCAATCTGAGGAACCGTCTTCCTCAGAGCAGAAGCTGTTCTCATAGCTGTGCCCTGATTGATGAGTGGGTTCGTACTCTTGGCTTGTTTCAGAGTTATCATTTCCACATAGCTCGCTGGGATCTGCGGACATGTCTGATGTACTAGCTTGCTGAGAGATTTCTTCGGTGTATACGTTGGTCTCACAGAAATCCCCTACACAGGGGGCGTCTTCACCGTCTTCTGGTGATCTGGAGGACTCTTCATCGCTAGGCTCCATCTCATTCTGTTCGCCTTCATAGCTCTCATCATCATCATCATTTGCGCATTCAGTTGGATTTTGATTTTCGTCATACTCACAAAGTTCAGCACCACAGTCCAGTGAGTCTCCCGAGTCGTCGGAGATGATAGACATTTCACATTGCTCAGAGTCCTCTGTTGATGTGTCTGGCTCAGAGTCGAAGCCCTCGCACTGCTGATGTGACAGCTCGTATTGTTGTAGCGACTCGAGGCGTTCTGCGCATTCAGGCATCAGATTAGACATTTCACACTGACCAAAACTGCCACAGTTCACTTCCAATTCATCTGGCTCAAAGTCAGAAGACTCCAACTGCTGATCAGAGGGCTTACATTGTTGAAATAATTGGAGGTGTTCGGCACACTGTTCGCAGCAAGGACTACATTTGGAAGCTAAGCTATGATTAGCACAGTGCTCAGAGGACTTGCAAGGTTTAAAACACTCACAGTGTTGAGCACATTTGTCAAATGGTTGGCTTAACCCCGAAGTCTCGCACTTATCGAGGGTCTGGTCGGATTCAAAAAATCTGTTGCTTTCTGAATGTTGCTCAAAGCTCTCAGCATGTCCATTGCAATATGTGCAGGATTCAGTCTCATCTGTGTTGATGTTGCAGTGCTCCACACAAAGGACAGAAGGGTCCATGTCTCCGTTGACAGTCTGCTCAGGGTATTCCACAAAGACCTTCATGCCTTGATCAGCACTTCCCTTTGAAGGGCTGGTTAAATCTGCAGCTTCTGATAATTTAGAGGCCTGGCATTGTTCAGCAAGCATGGCTTCAGTAGATGCCCCCCCTTCTCTTTTGCTTTGCTCAGAGTTTTCCAAATACATTAGGAAATGATTTCTCAGTCTGGACTAAGTTTGTTCCACGTTGTTACTCCATGCATTGGTTCATGCAGAGTCCGAATCCAAGTGGCAGGCAGGTAACTGTAAGGTCCATTCAGAGTGAGTATTCACAGAGCTGGTGGGGGGAGTCACTGAGATCACAGCCCGCCCAAGGGAGTAACAGCAACAGGAGCAACGTGCTCCTGACATGACAGGTTGTCACAACCAAAACTGAGACGAGCACTTGACTCGACCCTCCCTTTGCCAAAGACCAAGCAATTTATTTTGGGGGCTTGGAAAGACGTGACAAATAACTTCTGGAATATCAAATCTCTATAAAAGGCTGAACTAAGGCATAAATCTGAAACTGACACCTGAGAACGTCTTGACCACTTGATCTTCAGGCCTTAAGTGCCAAAAGCCATCTAGATTTCCAAGAATACACTCACTTTAACCATAGGAGGTATTGTCAATTGTCCAAAAATGTGTACGTAAAGCAGTAGTGGCCTGTCATTGAATCAAGCATTTGCCACTCACATCGTGTTTTGTATGGAACATCCATCATGTATAGCAAATATCCTTTGCACAAAAGTCTCTATTTATACATTTATAAACTATTTAATAGTCTGTCATTCTGTTTTGTGCATTTAAACCCCTATGAATGCAGGAAAGGTCTGCTAACAGCACATGGTCTTCTAATCACTCCCGTCCCCAGGTACTGTACTACAGCTATCTGCAGTAAGCCAAAGGGCCGGCCCCTGTCATGTGTCCTGCTCTGTGGTGCCTCTGTTCTTAGGTTTTTGCTAAGCAGTGATCTCCAGGTCAGACACGCACTGCGTTTCTGCCTCCTTATAACTCCCTGATTGATGCGCGAACATGGAGTACTTTTCACCACTGTCGTACATAATAGCTCAGGAGATACGCTCTTGTAAACATGAAAAGTTCTGAGCCAAGAAAACATGTGTTTCCTGCATCAAACGAGTGTCAATCATGCTGACCACATGCTGTTCGAAAGACGACGAAGAGGGAGGTGGTAGAAAGATGATATCTCACGGAAGAGTGAGCGGGGGAGACGCTGGGGGGATTAACTTACTTTTGATAGAGTCCCATTTTCTTCTACCAAGAGCGGGGCGTTGTTTTTTACTGAAGGGGGCTCGGTTTCTTTGTGACACAGACAGCAGAAGAGGCTGTGGAAAAGGCCTCTTCTGCGAGGCTTCTTTGAGGCAGAAACTTCACTGGAACCTGGATCATAGGGAGACAGAGAGAGGACACAGTGTTCATACTACCACATGATAGCAGCGCACTGATTACAACAATTCTTCCCTTGAGCTAGTTTAAGTACCTCAGCTGATATTGATATCATTATCTATTGTTCTTGTATCCGTCTTCCATCTTTTTCATCTTAAAACCTACTTGTGAACTGGAGCTGATTAGGATCACTGTGTGTGTGTGTGTGTGAGGTAACATCAGATTACAACTATAAATCAGAAGTGGCACCAGTCATACTGCAATTTGTTTTGTATAACTGTGCAATTTTATTGACTAAGAAATACCAGCGATTGCATTTCAATCTGATAGATGCCATGATGTCAGCATTGGCTCCCGGTGCTCATTTAGTGCATCCGATCTGCGCATCCCTCCAGCTGTTCTGTCAGCAGGACCCCTACTGTGTCCTGCCAAGTTGTTTGGCTATTTTAACAGCCCATTGCATAACAAAGTCTAGGTGTATATTTCAGCCCCAAAATAGTCAGGTGGAGACGTCCCGGGCCAGTTGGTTTTCCAGTGTATAATTTGTTGTTTTAAATACCAAGAATTCGCTTAAAGCAATCCCATTTGTTTGTCTATGGAAGCTCTTTTCAAAGTCGGAGACTAAGGGCGTCCAATCAGTCGAGGCTTAGAGAAAAGATGCTCTCTCATTTATTCATTAGTTTGGCTGAATTCCTGGATGTTATTAGATCATGATTACATAATTCGATCCCATAGACCACTAAACAGCTGAGCTGAGATAACCAATATTGAAGTGTGACATAACTTTACACTAAAATACATAACAAAGAGTTTGTCCTGAGGCATTTATTAGTTTCTGGCTCTGGGAAAGTGGAGGAAAACTTTGCAAAAGCTACTGTATTTCCAAAGTATCTCTTTAACCAAGTAACCTTTTGATAACTAATATTTTTTTCACTTCCATACACTAAGTCTCCTTTGGAACAGTTTGGAGCCCTCCTGGGGAGGTCCACCACCCAGTTTGAAACTTTTGGACTATTAAATCCCCGTCTTTCTCTCCATTCACCCCTCCACACTCGCTGCAGTCCGAGCACACCAGCCCACCTACTACTCTACTCAGACATCGTAAAAGACTAGGCACTAGGCAGTGGTGTCCTAGTGGTTTGTGAAGCCAACTTGGGTTGCCGGTTCGAGTCCCCAGCCTGGCAAGAGGATGAAGTGGGAAAGTGAGAGTGATCGCTTGTCCCAGTCACCACCATGTGGGCCCTTGAGCAAGGCCCTTAACCCCATGACTGCTCCCCGGGCGCTGTACCGTGGCAGCCCACTGCTCCTAGTATGTATAGTTAAGGTTACCTTTGAATAGGATGGGTCAATGCAGAGAAGGAAGGAACCCAAGGGGATCAATAAAGGTTAGATTATTGTTATTATTTAAAAGTAGTCTATGCAACACAATAGCAAGTTGTCACTTTGGAGTAATTTAGCCATACATGTAAGCACCAGACACCGATTCTGAAGAGAAGTGATGATACAGACAGTCCCGTGCTGCAAGTTAACAGGATTGGTTTTTTAGGTTTGTTACATACAACAGCCCAGAAATGTAAATGTGTGTTTCTGAGACTGTCATCAGTACACAGACGTTTCAAGGCAGAAATGCTCAGCCATGGTGTTAACAGCCTATTTCACTAACGTTGTGTCTTCCAGCATATAAAAAACACATATGAACATGTTAACAAGGTAAAGAAACTTGATTTTCACTGATGGTTATGTTTAAGCACTCACAGTATACCTCATGTAACTCATGGCTGCCCCTGCAAGGCACTCTTTTTACAAAGGAACATTAAATGTGATTGTTGTTGCTAAAAAAAACATGGTAGAAGCACTGAAAAAGATGATGTTCACTGTTAAGTTCTGATGCTTAAAATATCTGCTGCTACTCTCTAATTAATGAACTTAAATATTATATATCAGCTCAATCACTTAACCCTGAGAACAGCCACGTTTTTGAGAACACCGGTTTCCAAAATGAATACATTCTGAACCTGAATCCTCCTCAGCTTCAATGTTTCAAAATGTACCAAGAACAAGCAAATGAATACTGCTTCAACAGCCATAATTTTAAATGAAAACACTTTTGTTGGTGTTTGGTTCCACAAGATGTGGTAATGTCACACAATTTATACTACCTCTGTATCTGCTAACATCACCAGTGCCAGTAGGAACCACTATTGGCACACGCAGGTGGTAGAAAACATCCCATCAGCTGGTGTCACAGCGATGAGCGTCAGTGTTTACAAAGAAAGAAACATCTCTGACAAATTAGCCGAGACTTGATGGCCAGTCAGAGCTGTCAGCTAAAGCATTAGCATGGCGCTCAGACAGGACTAAATCTGTTGCCTCAGCATGGGGTATATCATGGACCTGTCAAACCGCATTGAGTGTAAATGTGTGATGATTGCGAAAGTAGCCCAGATGGGCGATGGGTACCTTGTTGAGCGAACAACAAACAGAGCAACGGGCAGTGAATACTAATTTCTGTGTGAACAGTACTGGATGTGTCACCAGTGTAGACTGTTACACAGATTTAAACATTCAGTTTTTCATTTCAAACTAAACATCTACAGATTTGGAGTATCGCTGGGACAAAACAAGCAACTGGGTGGCATCATCTGAACCATTAGGACATTTTGATGAGCATGTTTTTCTATTTTAGGTCATTTTATAGACAAAAAACATTCACAGGAGAAAATGTTGGCCAAATGTATCAATAAACACCAAGATTCATCTTTACTGTTTATCTGGTTGTATAAACCAGTTGGTGTCAGTAATCTGTGTTGTAGCCTGAAAGGCAGGAATGAATTTCAAGTTTAAAACACAAGACATTAAAACACTTCCTCTATGACTGAACTTATGATGGGAACAAGGGTGATGAAACAAACTGCAATTATTTGTCATGTCACCTTTCAAGGTGTAAATAACATTAATTCCCTAATGGTATAATAAATGAAATGAATGCTACCTGGACCTAGATAAGCAGCAGGAAATAAATGAATCAACCAATTAAAAATGATTTATTCTTTTGATCTTTCACCAAAAGAAAATTAATTTGATGTCATTTTTATAATAGATTAATTGCCCCTAGTATTTATCAAGAACATATGTTTAACATTTAAGTTGCATAAATTAAGTGAAGCAGCTCTAAACTTGACACTGACATGATTCTGTAACAAACAAGCATGTTTACTGGCATTCTGTGCGAATAAGCTGTCTGTTATTGTAATAATTTCAGAATTATTATGGTAAATGGTGGGTTTAAACACACACCATATAAAACTGAGAAACCTGAAGATGCAGCAACAATTGAATACATTAGATAATGACAACACAACATTACTCAAAAGCTAAATTTCTACAATTAAATGCCATTATACATGTATGTAAGACTACCTCATATCACAACAAACAGTCCTTGTTTATAGCAACCTTTATTAACCTTTCTATTTGGCCCACTTTCAGCTGCATCCCTGAACAAGTCTGACCTACTTTAGAGTGTTACTCCCTATGGCTTTGGCCTGTTGACTGCTTCATTCAACTGGGGCTGAAAGTGGCCGATGCCACTGGAGAGCGATCATTATGGTCAGGGCGTGCTGGCCTGGACGTGCCTTTCCTGGTCCCTTGATGAAAGGTTTGTGAGCAAAACACGTGAAGGAGCAGGCAGGTGGTTAAAAAGACCTCGGTGCCCAGAGCGTTACCTCTCCTGATGTTACTCGTCAGAGTGTTTAAAATAGCCCGTCACAGCAGCTGCTGACAGCGGTTAATGATGAGATCCTATGTATATATAGTGAAACGTGCTCACAGCAGGCCACAAACAAAACTTTGTTGTGTTACTTACAACCCACAGCAGGAAATAGCTGAATCTGTGTGTTTACACTGTGCAGTGTCGCTTCAGTGCCTTTTATAGAAGAATGAACCACTGACACTGTATACTCTGTAACATCATGTCATTCCCAAAGCCACCTAAGCATCATGCTGCAAGTGTCAACAGGCTGCACAGAGAGCAGGACAGAGGCCAAAAAACTAAAAATTATCTTGTTATAGCTAATATTCTGTGGGGATGACGAGGAAAACTGTACTTTTAAAAGATGCATTTCTATTCAACCATGTCATATCTAGATAATCCAACCTTTATTGATCCCCTTGGGGAAATTCTGTCTCTGCATTTGACCCATCCTATTAAAAGTTAACCTTAACTATATATACTAGGACAGGGGTGTCAAATCCTGGTCCTCGAGGGCCACTATCCTGCATGTTTTAGATGCTTCCCTCTTCCAACACACCTGTTTCAAATGATCAGGATCATTATCAGACTTCTGCAGAGCTTGATAATGATCTGATCATTTGAATCAGGTGTGTTGGAAGAGGGATACATTTAAAACATGCTGGATTGGGGCTCTCGAGGACCAGGAGTGCCCACCCCTGTACTAGGAGCATAAATATATCAAACAACTGCTACAGTACAGTTGTTTGATATATTTATCAAACAACTGTGCATGTGGCATACGTATCTTTGAAAACCAAGCACACTGCTCCTTAGTTCTAATATTTGCTACACACTGACATCAGAGTACAAAAAGCTGCATGTTTAGTATGTAAATAATTTATTTTGAAATCCAGCTGCTAACATGTAAGTTACACTCTGACCATGCAAGTTTATTAAGATGCCAAAACAATACTAGGAGAAGTACTGAAGCTCATACAAATCAATTAACACCAAACCCAGAGAAGTTCAGTGCTTGGCATTATATTCAAGCTTAGGCAAATTTATAAATAAGAACCAAAAATAGGTTGGAAAAAAGTTCAAAATGTTTTGCTGAGTCCACAGAAAACACTATAAACACAGTCATAAAGGTATTCTTTCCTTATACACCTCTGATAATTACACCTCTGTAAGTCTCAGACAAGCTTAATATGTGGTTATTTATTTATATACTATGTGCAGTTAGAAGGCACTTGGTGCAGAGCTGCTGTGCAGGCTGTGGCCTACATGCAGCTGTGCAGCAGTGTGCATTCAGTCGCACGCCATGCTTCTCGCTTGCTTTCAACGACATCAAGCTCACTTTAGACAGCACATTCTGACACAGTGGTAAACATTTTGGCTGCCTGCTCCAAATAATATGAACCTCGGTTTCCTATGTCCTGTGCTGTTAAAAGCCTGTCCTATGGTTTGCAGATTTAAGTAAAGTAAATAAATACATTTAAATACATTTAAAAGCTCTTCTTTTATGATTTTTCATATTTGTAGAGCTGGAAATTACTAAAATGATATGCTATACTTTTCCATACAGCGCAGGAACTCTAGTCTATAGATAGTTTCTAGTTAGATGCTGTGTGCTCTTGCCAGCAGTTGTTACTCCAAAGACACACTGTGACATATGTGATACATCTTCTGCTGTGAGGAGGATTGTGGGATAGAATGGGTAAAAAAAATCATGTCTTTGCATCCTGCAAAACGAGACCAGATGTAGTAGGACATCATATATGTGTATTATACAGTATGGGTACTGGAACACACCCTGAGCTTCAAAACTGCTCTTTAGAAAACCTCTGGGTGATGTCACAGAAGGGACGTCCATCTTTATAAGCAGCCAATGGTGTGGACTAAAGAGGTGGATTAACTGAGCATTACATTACCATCCCTAAAGCCCAACACTGACATGGCTAAAAATAAAGTGGGTGCACCCACTGCCTTGATACAACGGAATGCAGCAAAGCATTGATATACGGTTTTACGAGATACTTGCATGCTAGTGTAGCTGATGTTGAGGGTTTACATGGTGCGACTGACCACCGGTAAAGAGATCCTTGGCTTATTGTTACTGTTATTAATATTGCACATATCAATCTACGTGCAGCAGTTTGCTTTCTTTGCTCAAAAGTGGACTGTATGCATTACAAAAGTGTTGAGCAGCAGAGAGAACAACATCCGCTGTGAAGACAGTGACTCGCACAAATGGCCTCTGCAGCATTAACAGTTTCTCACTGAGCAGTCCTATCAACGTGTTTGAATCCCGATATGCAGGTGGCTCATCTACGAGGCACGCTGGAGCATGGGCAACCTTTTCACACTGACACTTGACGAGTATTTAAGTGCTCCACACTGATCACATCCTCTGCAACCAGATTGGAAGGAGCAGTGGGGAGAGATTACAAATGCCCTTTAGCAGAGTTTTGATTATGTATTAATAACTGCACATTTGCGACTGTAGCCAGATACCTTAGTTGCAGCTTATTTCCTCTTGATATCTTTGTTGAATCAGTGCCTCGTGTATAATTAGGTAGCAGAAATGAGTAAGAAGCAAACTGTACTGCAACATTCCTCACACTTCCCTGTCCAAGTCGGCTCAGACACTGATAATGAGGTTACAGCATTTCCAAGGGGCAGCAACGACCTCGCGCCACATCAGCATGTTTTAGCCTACTTAGTTGAAAGCGGGCTTATCTGGGACCCTTTCAGGCTAGGCATGCCTGTGTGCTTGGCTGCTTCTATTCCTATCCAGACGCAGAAAGAATGAGGCCCCCCACGACCGACTTTCCGCCACTTTGACACCTGATATTCTGTTACAATCTTACAACTTGCTTCACACCGCTGCAGAGCAAACGGTATGGCAGGTTCACCGTGGCCGAGCGGGACGTAGGTCAGTTCAGATCAAAGTTTAAGCATTTTTGCATTGGAAAATATTCACCTTGCAGTCAAGTCCAATGGCAAAAAAAAGTGTGGAAGTAGAGGTAGAGTTGCTGGAATGACTTGGGAGACGTGGTGTGGCTTGAAGAATACAAAACAGTACACATATACATTAAAGCAGCGTTATTGAGCCTATACAATTGCATATTACATATCACTGCAGAGGTGATGTAATAGAGATAAATACACCAACAAAACATAGAATAAAACATCAAGAACAGTGATGTTTGGTGAGCTGGAACTTGGCATAAACTGTCAAAAGACATTTTGCCTTCAGGTTTTATAACGCCTCTGCTGGCTGCAGCAACTTGTGAAACTAAAGAAAGGCCGAAGTGAAGCTCTCCCTTTCCTTCCTCTCTGGCCCCTCACTTCTGGATAGCAGCCATGTTTCGGACTCATGACCTCCTGGCCAAAGGGAAGTAATCTGAGCGCAGGCTGGAGTTGGCCTTTACTAGTAGGCTGGACAGTGCTGCCACCTTGTGACTGGGCAGGAGAAAGCTAATAGTAAGAACCACTACATAAAGATGCACAGTTAAACACTGGTTAGGTTCTTATTCATGCTGCTTCTTCATATGCAGCCCTTTGCCATGGTGTTTGCTTGTGGATAGGTCATTTAATGAATTCATTAATTTCAATTAATTACTTCATTTAGATTCAGTCGCTGAGGGGGAATGCCACAAGGGCTGTGCCAAATCACATTACTGTGTGGGATAATTAACATTTAATTACATATTCTGGACTCCCAACTATCAATCTTATCTTCTTTTAAGTGCAATAGCATTCGTATTCCTACCAATTAACCTTTCTGTTTCTGGGTGTGAATGGGAACACTAATGGAAGTCAAGCACATCAACCCAGGACAGTCTTTCAGTGAGGAGACCAAAGAGGTACCACAGCAGCCTCAGGCCTCCTTCAGGATGTTAGGTTGCATAATGGCCAACATTATTACTTTAAAACAGTCCATTTAAGGCACCAGGATTGGATATTTTCATTAACTGAGCACCTCCTCACACCAGACTGTTAACAAGTCCAAATAAAAGCATCACTTACTCCATCCTGCACTAGAGTTCCTGTCAGTCCAGGTAATTGCACCAACTTCGTAGTCTTAAACAAGTGATGTGTGAGTTTTCCCTGCACACTGATTGTCATGCAGTTGCTGCGGGACTCTAGTGTATTCATTTGTACACCGATACAGGGTTTTTCTGCGCTGATACCAATTTTAGGGCATAAGACAATCTGATATCAAAATATCAGCTGCTGTGGAAAAATGACATCCTAATCCTAAAGCAGGGGTGGGGAATCCTGGTCCTCGAGGGCCACTATCCTGCATGTTTTAGATGTTTCCCTCTTCCATCACACCTGATTCAAATGATCAGCTCATCATCAAGCTCTGCAGAAGCCTGATAACGATCCTGATCATTTGAATCAGGTGTGTTGGAAGAGGGAAACATCTAAAACATGCAGGATAGTGGCCCTCGAGGACCAGGATTGGGCACGCTTATGGGACCGTTTGTGTGGAGGCCTATGATGGCAGCAGCAGAGGACTGCAGGATGGAGCAGACAGGGATGCAGTGTGTCTTCTGCGTGAACCATATTGTAAATCTCCCAGATGGAGAGCTTTAGTTGACTATCATTTGTCACGTGTTGTATCCTGTTTTTATGTTTTAAGGTTGCATGACTTGAACCAACAGTGATGTTCACCAGGTGAAGCTTTAGTGTAACGTAATACATGTAAACATGGCTGTGCCAAATGTGTACCTACAAGTGTATTTAATTTTAAAGCCCTCGAGTCTGCAAGTGTTTCCAGCTTTGTGTTGAAGTTTTAAGAAAAATGCTGAGAAATTCAAGCAGGTGTCGTTAATGTAAATGTCCACTAGATGTCAGTAGTCAGCCACAATAAGCATGTCAGGATGTTTCCCTCAGCAGCTGAACTCATGGCACCATGTCACAATAATGTCTTCTCAAATTGCTTACAGGAGAGGGTTAGCTAAAGGTCAGATGGGCCTGAAGTCTATTAAATTGTGTTTTCATATCATTGAACTGCTGCCAGTGCTTTTTTCCCCAATGGATGTTGTGGAAGACGATGTATAGGATTTCTGGTCAAAAATAAATCTTCATGGAAAGTATCTTTAGCTGTCACCTCTGCATCAACAGCAGGGAAATCTGAAAAACCAGTGAGGTCTGATTATAGCTGGTATTCAGCATCTGAACTGCAGAAGTTTGCATGTTAACTCCAGTGACCTGAAAAAGTCAGATAATGAATGAAATAGACAGACTTCCCCTTGTTGTGTTTCCATCTATCCTCTCTTTATCCAAGAACAATATTTTGTATTTAAATAGTGACTTATACAGTGATGGGACAAAACAACACAAAAAAAACAGGAAAGAAAACATACAAACATCCTTAAAAACATCTCGCACTCGCACAACAAGATATAAAAATAAGGAAACAACAAGGAAGAGCACTTAACTAATCTGAAATAGTTGAGTATCCATTTTTATAGAAAGCCTCAAGTTCCCAAGACTAACTGATTGCTTCCTTGCCGTTTGATGACGAACAATAGAGGGAGGGAGGAGACAGTGTTAGCGTCAGGTTCTGGAAAACTATTTGCAATTACAGCCCCACAGGATGTTAATTGTAAATTTTTCCAGGCAGTCTGGCCATCAGTGTGGAGAGACTGGTTGAGTGTTGGTTAGGCAGAAACAAAAACACAGATAATTACAAAACAGCTTCACAGTTCTCATGTAACGCTCCTCACTGACCTCTTCCTCCCTCGCTCACAAACAGAGCCTCAGCATCGACTTTGTAGGCCTTTGTTCTGTTACTTAGAAAGGGCTAGCAGTTTGAAACAGCTAGTCGGGTACATACAATCTTCATAAAAAGAAAGAGCAGCAGCGTGCCATTGCAAATGATCATTTGCAAATGTATCTAGTTTAACACAAGAGAACATGATAGAGTCCAGCTAAAATCTTAAAGACCTGACACTAACCCTAAGACTGGAACTTAAAAGTAGAAAATCTGTATAAATAGTAATTACACAACTTAAAAAAATATTATTTTGCTCAAAACAAATTCCTAGAGAAGAGACTAATGTTATTGTGAGGCACAGCTGAAAGAGTTAAAGGGGTGAGGCCTCATTCATTTTTTCCTCTTTGCATTGGTGTTGGAAATTGATGCCCTGTTGCAACCTCAGTCTCTCAATTTCCAGGTGCAATCAATCAACTCCACAATTCACTCTAAAGAGATGAGCGTAGTGGGTCACATACACATACACACAACATATTGAGACTTTCAGTCTTAACTCACCCACACAAAAGTACATCCACACACAAAGTGCAAGAGAGTGCCAGTAGAACAGCTACTGGAGCAGTGCTTCCCAAAGGCATCATTTTGGTCAGTGTGTGCTTCACCATGTCCATGAGTCACATCTACATTCCAAGGTGCAGTCATCTCCTGTCCATCCAAAGCCTTGCTGGGACTGTCCTTTCCTTTCAGCCTCCTCGCTGTATGTGAGGATTGCTGTGTCTTTCTCTTTCCACACCGCTTCCAGCAGCCAGCGTGCAGGTTAACAGTGTCAAGTTCCTCCTCTTGTCTTTGGAAACACAAATTACCTTTGCCTGGAGGGGTGGCGATCAGCTGACGTCTTGCTGGCAAGCCTGTGCATTCGAAAGAAGGAGGTGCACTTTACCTCTGAGGAAGTTGACATGGACTTGAAGAAGATCTGTTGCTGAGGAAGCCCTCCATGTTCCCTCCAGCCCCACTGCACTTGCTGGTGGAGTATATTCCTGAAAGACCAAAAATAAACATACTGGCGTGACCCTTATGTCAGGACACAGGCTACTCATTGAGTTTGTCTGTCCAGTGGGCCTCAGCTTTGAGCCAAGTCATGTCATAAGTTGTGCAGGCATTCAGCTTAAAAAGGCTCAGAGTAAACACAGCAGCTGAGCCACTGTTTGTGAGTACTTCTGGGTCTGCTTTAACTGACCTGGATGTTGAGGCTACGCAGCACAGCATTGATGCTGAGCAGGTTTCTGATGCTGTTGTCTATGTGGCTGTGCAGTGCAGTGTTGGTGACTGACGTCCGCAGCAAGCTGAGAGCCTGTTGTAAAAGCCATAAGCCAGTCTGCACCTCCTGGGCTTGCTCCAGCGCCTTGCCAGAAAATAAACAGAGGGCAAGAGTTGAAGAGTGTCATTAAGGGAGCGATAAGGAACAAAGGAAGCAAGTAATCATGGGAAATTAACAAGAGTTACAGGTACTGCCAAAACACTGAAAATGACATCTATAAATATCCGAAAGTAGAATTAAAAGATGTTGTTTGAAAGTTAAAAGATCACACACTCTTCTATGAACTTGTATTGTAGCTAATCTGTTAACATCCAACTTTTTTCAGTGGTTACTTACATTTTTCTTCTCCCAGACATCCGGGTCGACTGAGGTTTGGGGAACAGTGACAGACTCTGACAGGCTACATCCTTCTCTACATGACTTCTGTGAAGGTGAGAGAGTGACGACGGTCGTTTTTAGGGTGCTTTTACTTAATATAAACGTTCAGTGTGGGTGCCTCCAGGGCCACAATATCTGTGCAGCAACCTTCTCATGCTCTTTGGTCTTAGTGCATGCATACATTTTCCTCTCACCATAGCGACTTCTGTGTCTCGAGCTTCCTTTATGAAATGGTTCAGGACCCTCAGGTCGCAGATCGGCCTCAGGGGGGACGGCAAGCCTGGCCTGGTCCACTCCAGTACTATTAACAGCAAGGCAAGCAGTCCTGCTATGACAGATACAACAGACAACACACAAATACAGTTACTCAAAGGCTGGTGAACACTTCAACCAAATGAAAACTAGCTTTGCATAAGATTGGAACTTACTAGGAAGCAGCAGCTGTGAGACAGAATGAGACGCCTTTGAGCTGGATGCATTTATGTGTCTAACTCTGGTCAAGATAATAGACTGACATCATCTGATATAAGGGACCAAGATAGTTTGTACTCTTTCTTTGGTTGGGACATGCCTGAAGGTTTACCTTAATTGAATTCGACAGTATCCTTCATACAGAATAGTGGAAGTTTGTCATAAACTTGATTCCTATTTGTTTCCATGACGCTTCAGTAGCCTTTAGAAGGCATTTAGTTTGTCTCATATATACACTCTCTCTTAATTTGTGCAAGAGCTGCTTACTGTACAGATAAGTAAGAGTATTTTATCGCTACACTGACATTTAACTTCCCCTCTTACACTGAACTCTATAGATACTTCAAAAGGAAGCAACAGTGAAGCTGGTTGTCTTTTGTTTCTCATTTGTTTCTTTTATCTGGTTGATCTGACTTGTCAGTCAGATTTTTGAAGTTTGCTGTTCCTGTTAACCTGTTTGGCTTATTTATTGCTCATTTTGGTATATTTGGACACTTTTGCCAAGTTTTGGGCATATTCTTTGGCCCATTTTGACAGATTCTGAGCATATGTTGGTTTATATGTTGGTGGGCAACTAACTGGTGTCACCACCACTAAATATCCTGCTATTGAAAGCAAACTATGTCATAAGAAACATGTCCTTTAAAATAAACCCACTTTTGGGTCCCGACCCACCAGTTGAGAACCACTGCTTTAGAGGACATAAAATATCTAATAAAGATATATTATCTACTATATATAGTGGTCTACCCAGACACAAAATAAAGTCTGTCCAGACTCTCCTCTCCCCAGATTCTCCCTCGCTATACTGTACATCTGAACTACATGGCAATTGTTCTCTCTGTGAGACGGGAGGTAGCCACGATTTTAGGACATATTGCTGCAGGGCTTAACCTAATCAGGATCAGATCTCCTTAAAAAATTAACAGGCATCATTATAAAAATGTAATTCATTTAAATTCAGCACACTTTAAAGAAAAGAAAGAAGAGCTGTCCGCTATTTAAATGTAAAATATCAGAGAACAATACAAAGCCATTTACAGATGTTCCCACATGGCAGAAGCTAGTTGTTGGACTGTGCACAAAGAAGCTCCACTCCAGAAGCAATGTCCACATTTTAGATGTATTACAACCCTCTAGGACCAAATGCAACGACGTTAGGAACAACTGCTTCTTTTGTAATATATCCACCCTCTACTCAGCACCCTCATCCAGTGACATCAGCTCAAGTCCGTTTAAGCACAACATATGTGAAAATACATCAGGTGATTCTTCGATGCATTTTATGGATGATCTGCCAACAGCCTCAGGGTGGAGTCATATGATTTTCCTTTTATGTTCATTTGTCTGTGATTACTTAATTCATAGCATTGTCCAAAGGTCTGTTTCTATTAAAGAACATTCTTTGATATTCTCGGGATACTGCCCCTTGTTTTTCTATACATATGAATAAATTCTGTATATCTGTAGGTAGGTGTCAAAAACTTATTAATTTAAACATGTAAAATCAGCATGATAGCACAGTCCAGCATGACTAAGCAGGAGGTCATTCATTTCATTTTTGCCACCTCAGGAACCATGTGATATCCTGGATTCTGAACAGCATGCAGATATCATGACACTGCAGGAATCAGCCTCATTCATGACGGAGTGGTTCTGCAATCGGGACATCAGCCTTTTTCAGAAATGTAGCCGTCCCTTTTGACCTTTTTCTCAGAGAGCATGAAAGAAGCTTCCAGCATGTGGGTGCAGAGCTGTGTTCTTCAGTGCCACATGCTGAATGCGCTCTTTCACAGCAGCCTGGATGTGTGACGCAAAAGCATGACAGAAAATACCGATGATTTTCCCAGACATACAGGTCAGATTAAGTTCTCAGACTTCCAAATAACTGGCTCAGATCGAGCCAATCTGCTAAATTAGATTTATATTGTAGGTTTGCTACGACTGAGGGTCAATAAGAAATAGCATTAAAAATGATAACACCATTACTAGTAGTACATTGGTTTTGGTCCTCTAAGAGGTCAATGGTCTAATCAGTTTAACCTCCATGCCCCCTTTTCAGCAATGCCAACGTCATGGAGGAGATTGTCAATGACACGTAGGATCAGTCTGTATCTACAAAACTGCACATCTGACTCATACCACCCACATGTTTCTGGAAACTCTATATGTACATAGGTTCTGTGCTCCAGTGGCCCACAAGTTCACAGCTACTAACTGCTCCATGCACATTAGTAACACTATTGCAGCTGCCTTTACTTAGTGCTTATAATTCCTATAGACTTACAGCAGTCCAGTAAATATGAATATAGAAATTGCGTCATCATGTCTATGACACTGACTGGTGACACGCATTTACAAAGATTCATTCATGGATTCTTTGAAAATATTTGACTCTAATGAACACAACCTGTAAGCATGGCAGGAAATTAATACTGAATGGGACTAATAACAAAGCACTTCAAAGTGAATAAATCCTCCTACACTGAGCCTGTTTTCATCCAGTTGGCTGTTAAGCAGCTGCTCCACTTTAATTTGACACTAATAAATGTATTTATAGCCTTTTGTACATTTGTCGACTTCAAAGTACATCGCAGATGTTACATCTTTCTGCATGTGGTCCTTCTCAGATCTCCTATGATACTTGAAGTTTATACAAGCCCTGGAGGTTTTTATACATTAGCAAAGCTTCAGATCAACACAAAGTATACTAAGATCCATGCACACTTAAACACTATAACATAGACCAGTGTATGTAGCAGATTCAGAGGCAGAAGTTATGTCTTAGACAAAGTAATGGCCTCTTTTCCATATGCTCAGACATTTGTGAAATAAGTGTGTGTGACTCAGCTTGAGGATTATCAGTATTAATCCTCCACCACTGCCTACGTGAGAATGCATCAATCTAAATCGTGTATACACACACACAGTCTACTTTCTCACCACCCTGGTGGAATTTGCAGTCCAGGACGGTGGCCAGACTAAAAGTTAACAACTTTGTCTGCCAACATGAGCTGCCAAAACCATGTTGCTATTTTAAATTGGAAGCAGTAGTCCACAAGTGGTAGTGCTCTGGATAATGGCAAGCCTCACTCCAGGTATGTGACAGATGCTTTGGCAAGGTGGCTGCCTGCTCACATGAGATGACGCCTTCAACGTGTGCTATTTTAACTGACTCGTGTCAAACAAGTGCACCGAAAGAGCACTGCATTTTAATCAACTAGCCGGTGTGGTACTGATGGTTAAACGGCGCACAGGGCTGATAAGGAGATACTATTTAAAGCACATGTCATTGGTGGGATGGTTGCTGTCAAATGCTTTGCAACTTCCTCACTATTTCAAACAGGTCTTCTGAATGACAAAGTGCAGAGTTGTAAATAAGTATCAGATGACAGGTGTGACATCACTTCCTGCTCTGCTGGAATCCCTTATAGCCATCAGCCTTTGATAAGCCATTTTGCTCTTTTCTGCTGACATAAGTTTGGGATGATGACTGTGCAAAAAACTACACATTCAGCGCCACTAGTTTCCCCCCTTAAAGCCTGCTGTGTCATGCTAAAGAAACAGGCTTGAGAGGTAGTTTCCCAAACTGGTCATCAGTACTCAGCAGCATCTCCACAAGAGATCAGTTTATCAGCAGGGACTTACAGTAATAGGAATTAAAACATCTGCAGCTAGAATGGAAACCAAACCTGCAACTCCAACAGATTTAAACAGTAAAGTTCTGGAGCAACATGATGCATTGTGTCTCTTCATGAGCAGCTCCAAAAACAGTATTTTTTAGACTGAATGCCTGTAAGTTTGTCCACCATCCATCACCTGGCAGCAATTTGGCTCCATTTCATTTCAACTTAAATGTCTAATGGCTACAGTGAGGGTTCTTTTTGCAACACATTCTAATGTACAGCAGTTTTCTAAGAAGTGGTTTACTCAATCTGTTTCCATGAACTGTCTAAAAAAATGCAATCGTGTAGCATGCAGCAGACAGAGTTTGCCACAAATCAAAGGGCTTATTTTAAGACAACAGGCAGAACCATTCATAGCAGTTCAGACCTCCAGAGGTGGCTTAAATAAACCTGCGGGTCACATACATGTATGCAAATAGTGAGCAAGTGCAAGCTTCAAGTGTGACAAACGTGGTCAGAAAATACTGAGCAGACAAGACTTGATGCGGTGCACATGCACACACACGCACCCACAGTAACGCATCAGGACTAGAGACCTAATATTCGCTCTTACCTCTACCCGTTTTCTGCAACATTCGCAAACAGGTGCAGCATCTTTTAAAAACATTGTGAAAGAATCAGAGATATGCTCAGGTTCAAGGCACCGGCCAAATCCAACAACATGCAACCAAGCGCGCTGGTGTCCGCGTTAGTCCGACTGGCATGTAGGTCCGCGTAAAAGAGGCTCAGTGCTGCGAGGGAGAGCGCTCACCTACCACAGTTTGCATCACTGCTGTGGTTTGGCAAAACCTTTTATTTGCCTCCCCTAAGGGATATACTAGTGACAACGTGATTGCCCGCAAGAACGAGGACGCGCCTTTTTACGTACCACGGCGAGCGATTAAACATCAACCCGTGCAGTGCCCCGTTGCGTAAAGCGTGAAAATAGGCTAACTACTAAAGCCAGAGTACAGAGAAAAAATCATGAAGGCATGGCCATAACTCACTGGGAAACTCCATAGCGGTATCCGCAGAGCCCCTCACAGGGTCCTCGCGGTTTGGCCCATAGGTCCGTCTATTGCCCATTAATTGGAAACGAAGCTCTTTTGTGGATCTGTTGTGCACTTATCCGGTAGGTGTTTCTAAAAACTGATCCCGTTTGATTTTTTATTGATGACTTTGAAAATAAAGTCGCATTGTTTCTATGATGACAACATAAACTACTCCTCCCTTAAGGCAAAAATGTTTTCTTTCATTGTTATCCAAATAATAGGCCATCCCTGTTTGGAAAACATTTGGCCAAAACAGTAAATAATGACTAAAAAAAAAAAAGAAAAAAAAGGAGACTTCCCATTCATTGTTTGGGTGCGTTCACAAACGTCATTACAGTATTTAGATGTACAAAAAATGATGTGTGTGATTGTACATTTTGATGAACGAAAATTAGCAATGTTTAGGGATTGCTATTATCATCACTAACATCCCACTAAGATGGGGTCTTGGTTATTTATGGTTATCATATTTTAAACAAAAAGCAATCAATGGACACTACAATTCCAGACACAGTTCTTCACCTGGATCCATAATTGTACAACTTTCTGAATGAAGACACACTCCTACATGTATTGGAGAAAAAGGGGGTGAACTGACCCTTTAAATGGACCAGTATCCAGCAGGACCAGGTTTATCTTAGTTGCTGAGCAGTTCACCTCCACAATGTCACTCCCATAATGGAATTCTGACATTCATCCTAATGACAGGCTTTTCTTAAGAAAAATGTGCTTACACAATGTGATGGAGCTCAGAATTCATCCAGAAAAGCTTTATTACAAATTACTTCCACCACTTTAACCTGTCATATGTGTAGAGAAACATTATTCACCATTACATCCTGACTGATTCAGTGTTCTTAAAGTTATTGTTGTAATGTCATGTGCATAATTGCATGCATCTCTCTCAATTTAAAGACTCATCTATGCAGCTGTGTGAAGCAAAACAGAAATCAAACAAGTTTTTGTGGCACTAGTGCAGATTATTGGTGATCAAGAAAGGCTGTTAACCAATATTTAGAACCGATATACATTAAATGTTATGTTTTAACAGCATGTGAACCTGTCATTCATAACGAGGCTTCTTCATTAATAAGAGTGACTGTAATTGAATATGTAAAGTAGAAATAGGAGTGATTAAATTAGAACACTCTCCTCTGTTTATGTGGGATCAACTGAGATTGATCAGTTTGTCTCCTGCAGTTCTTCTTTGCACTTTAAGCCCACTAAGGTCCAGATCTTAAAGCATTAATTAATTATTGTTTTCCAGACTCTATTTCAGGTTAATCTGTGGCTGCCTACTAACTTAACTGGGGAGCGTACCTATGTTCCCCGGGTCCTATGTTCTCCGCTTTGTATGGGACCGGGGAACAAAGGACCCTTTTTTTTAAATAAGGGTCCTATGTTCCCCGCTTTTCCCCAAAAGGGTCCTATGTTACCTGCTTTGTATGTGACCGGGGAACATAGGACCCTTTTTTAGAAAAAGGGTCCTATGTTCCCCACTTTACCCCAAAAGGGTCCTATGTTCCCCGCTTTACCCCAAAAGGGTCCTATGTTCCCCGCTTTACACCAAAAGGGTCCTATGTTCCCCGCTTTACCCCAAAAGGGTCCTATGTTCCCCAGTGTGTATTGCGACCAGGGAACATAGGACCCTTTTTAGGGAAAACGGGGAACATAGGACCCGGGGAACATAGAGATGACCCCCTTAACTGCTAGTCGTTAGCATAGCATTAGCCACTGTGAGAGTAGCAAATTTCCTGGTTTGTGGCAACGGCTTGCGTTTCTTGTTCAGTTTTTGTAGTTTCTGCTTAAGACACATTTCTGAGGCCACAGAGTGAAGACAGACAGAGAGGAGGCTGCATCACACCTGAAGTAGAGAACTGAATTTATCAATTATTGGCCAAAAATTTACCGGGTCAATCACCACTGACACACTTCCAAGAGATTGTTCCCCAGACACTTGTACTGAGGGCTAATGTTTGTGGGGGTTTCGGGATTGTAGGCATCGTAGACATCTTTTAAAACTTAAATATGCACTGTTTGCACTAATAATCAACACTTATGATGCACGTTATTATATTATATTGCTTAAAATGATATGGTTGTGTTTCCAATGATATCCCAAGGGGCACAACTTTCCGCTCTGGACCCCCAGTAATCAACTAATATCTACTTATGAACATTTGTTATATTAGAGTACATGTTGGGCGGCACAGTGAACAAGTGGGTAGCACTGTTGCCTCACAGCAAGAAGGTTCTGCATCTGAATCTGCTGGTTCTCCCTGTGCGTGTGGTTAGTCGTGTCCAACATGTACCCCACCTCTTGGATAGGCTGCAGCCCCCTGCAACTCTCCACAGCAGGGGAGGAAAACCCTGGTCCTCGAGAGTCACAATCCAGCATGTTTTAGATGTTTCCCTCTTCCAACACACCTGATTCAAATGATCAGCTCATCATCAAGTGTGTTGGAAGAGGGAAACATCTAAAACATGCAGGATTGTGGCTCTTGAGGACCAGGGTTGTCCACCCCTGCTCCACAGGATAAAGCAGGTATAGCTAATGGATGGATGTATACTTGATACGACGATGGTCAAGCATTTAGACAGAGAAATCATTAAAGAATGTTTAATGCTGACATAAACCAGCATTAAAGTTCAACCTTTATCAGAGGCATAACTTCCGTTTCCACATGTTTACAGCTTGTTCTCATTGAAAACTTTCTCCTGAATAGGCCTTTCATGCAAATTTATATTGCTGAAACATTGTGTCAGGCACGACATTATTTTAACCATTTAACTTGCACAACATTCCAGAGATGTGAGTAAAATTGAAAACAACTACAGCTTTATTCAACAATGAAAGCTTAATAATGCATTTTTGATTTCTCTGAGAAGGACAAGGAAAAATTATTTAACCCCCAAAGTCAATATTTAACAACAACATCCTTCAACCTTCATGACCTTCATTGTAAATGTTGCCATAGCTTTTTTTTTTCACAACCTTCTGATCGTTCCTAATGTCCATAAGCTTCCAGCTCGCTAACATTCTTTTGTTTTCATGCTACCGCTGCTCCATGTAAATCCCACCTAAGATTTTAAATGGGTTTCAAATCCAGGGATTGAGATGGCCACTCAACGACACATTCCAGGAACAAATTACTGAACCAAGCTTTGGTTGACTTTGGATGTTTGCTTGGGGTCACTGGAAAGTTCAATGATTAGCAAACTTCCAATTATACATCGAGTGCATGTCTTTAAAATGGTCTGGTTCATCAGCTCCTGCAGCAGCAAACAGTAAAACACCCCCACACTGTTGGAACGGTGTTCTTTTTGTCATATTAGCTAAGGATGATGAGCTCTCAGAATATAACTTGATCTTTAACCTTACTGTTTCATCAGGAAGACATCGGTACAGAACAGAAGAGCAATCTGTTCCATAGCCAAAACAAACTGTCAGCTTCAGGAAGATGCAGATTTATTAAATGAATCTGTCCATGAGTTCATTCATTGTAGTATTATAAAAATAGATTTCTGTCAATATCACTTTCTCATAAAACAAAGGAACCAGAATACAATTTTTTAACCCCATTTATAATAATTCATTTTCAGAATTATGGATGTTGCAAACAATTCCATGAGAAGTTCGCAACATTATATAATGTAAATTAGAGCAATGCAATTAAGGGTATTCATTAAGTCAGGGCAGATTTGTTAAAAAAGGTTTATACTGCTATTATTCTCTGTACATCAGACAGAGGCATTAACTCCCCCTCACCCTGAACCCTGACAGCCCGCTTGGAGCCACAGTAAAGGAAATATACTGAAATTTCCTGGAAACCCCCAGTGTGACACACAGAGAGGACTTCCAGGAAATGTGTGAAAGGGTGTCTTCCATCAGACAAGAAGTAAAGGCATGTTCGCATATGCATTATCAGGCACCAATACGCAATGTAACGTGACACTCGCAGCTTTATTTACAGAAACGCTTTGAAACACTGATAAAAGTGACCAAGCTTACGTGTTTGCATGCTTACTGTTTCATAATCCTATGTACGTATGGCACAATACACAAGGACAGAAATGCATTAAGAGATCAAATGTTTTCAATGAGGAAATACATATTTGAAATGCAAAAGGTTGTTTTTTTCTGATGTGAATGTCAACAATATGGAAAAACGGATATGCTGTGTGATTATTGACAATTCTTTTACTTAAGTATTCCGTAATCAAGAGCCAAGAAAAAAATTCTAACCACTTTTCTGAATTTACCCCTTATTACGTCTGTCAAAAATATCCAAAACTTCATGCCATAGCTCGGACAAACACATAATTTAACAGAAATTGATGACAGTATCTTCCAGGTATTTAAATATGTATACAATATTCTTAAGTGAGAGTCACGTTTTACGCGTTCTCGTAAAAGTTTATATTTATATCTCTGATCCTTGACTTTATGACTCAGCTTTAAAGCTACATGGTCACCACTGTGCTAAGCTGAAGACAGTGTTGACAGCATTGTTGCACTGTTTGCTCAAAGGGCTGTTTGCTTATGTCTGAGCCAACATGAGAGAGAGAGTGGACGGAGACAAGGTACGTGCTGCAAGCCATGCTTCATGACTAAAGCACAGCATTGAGGTGGGAGGTGAGGGATGTGAGGGGGGTGCGGGGGCAGGGGTGTCCAGTCACAGTGACTCCTGGTTCGGAATAGGACACAGTCATTGAATTTAGAGATGATATAAAGGAGGCAGGGAGATATAAAGATGGGGATGGAGCCAAATGCACTTTACCTGTTCCTCACTTACACATAAACTAGTTAATAAACAAAGGTGACGGGGGTGATGTAAACAAGATAACGGGGAAGAGGCTGCATTGTGCTATATAGGAGGCAGTGAAAGTGCATAGCTGTGACGTTGTCTGTTTGTGTGTGCGTGTTTCACTTTGCCATTCAGGTTTTGGGCTTGCAGCCAGCTAGATCTACTCTGGCGCGACACAAGACAGGAAGCTGACATAAAAGAATGGGGGAACCGACTGTGAGAGACATAGGAGCCAAGGCAGGAGCCAAGACAGCGGCCACTGACGAGGTCGGAAGTTATTGTTTCAGCATACAGGCATCCACATTGATAAGAATCTGCTACTTTTATTCAACCTATTGTGATCCCATGGTAACGGCCACAAGTTTGGATAGGAACCTCATCTCTGGAGTTTCTCCCTGACTAAATTCAGTCATCTGGATGATAAGTAAAGTATCCAACTCTCTAAACAATAACATGATTGTAAGCGAGTGCACAACAGTACAGAACACCCCTTTTGCAACAAGTGCAGATGAATGGAAAGAGATTTTTTTTTCAACCTAGACTAAGAGTCTGTCCCAATGCCCACTTATTGCAAAGTCAAGCGGGCATTAGTGTGGTGCACTTCTGACAGGCCAAGTGCCATCAAGAGTGCAAGCATGTGGATATCAAAGTTTAAAGGGACCCACTTGTTTAATAACGACATGCTGTCAGTCACTCAAACACAAATAGCAACTACAATGCCTGTATTTACCCCCCTTAGAAGTTTTCCCTTTGTTTTGCTTTTCAACATGTAGTTAGTATTTAGTAGGTACAGCTTTGGCCACAATTACAGCATTAAGCCTGTGTGGATAGGTCTCAATCTGCTTTGTATATCTGAATACTGCAATTTTACCCCATTCTTCTTTACAGAATTGCTCAAGGTCTGTCATGTTGCAAGGGGATCAGACCTTTTGATGTCCAACCACAAATTCTCAATTGGATTGACATCTGGACTCCAGAACATTCACCTTGTTGTCCTTAAACCATTTCTGCTGCAGAGAAGCACCCCCACATTATTATGCTGCCACCACCATGCTTCACAGTGGGGATGGTGTGTTTGTGATGATGTGCAGTGTTAGGTGTCCACCAAATGTAGCGCCTAGTCTGATGCCCAGAAAATTCAATTTTAGTCTCATCAGACCAAAGACCCTTAGTCCAGTTGAGTCTCCCACATGCATTCTGGCATACTCTACTGGAGATTTAACATGAGTGTTTTTCAACAGTGGCTTTCTCTTTGTTGAAGAACCCGGCACCAGAAACCATTGGATTGCACCCTCTGGATGGTGGCCCCAAGCAAATGAGTTTAAGTCTCTGAAGATCTTGTTGTGACGCAAAAACGAAGTGAGATGGGCAAATTGATCAGTGCCGTGTCAGCAGTAATGCAGGCATTGGACCAGAGTGTCATGGTAAAGAGGGAGCTGAACCGGAAAGCAAAGCTTTCAATTTACCAGCTGATCTACGGTTTAGCACTCACCTATAGTCATGAGCTCAGAGTAGTGACTGAAAGAATGAGATCGAGGAGTAGAGTCACTGCTCCTTCGTGTTTAAAGGGGCCAGCTGGGGTGATTCAGGCATGTGATTAGATGCCTCCTGGGCGCCTTGCTTTGGAGGATTTCTGGGCCCACACACACAACTTGCTGGAGAGATTACATATCTTATCTGCCTAATAACGTGTTGGGATTCCCCAGGAAAAACTGGGAAAGGACGTCTGGAATGCCCCACTTAACCTGCTGTCCTCACAACACAAACCCAGATAAGTGGTAGAAAATGGATGGATGGACATTCAGGATCAGTTAAATCAAGTTATCTAGCAACTCATCAGCTCATGGCTCTATTTGTTGACCAACACTTGTCCTCAAGACCTCAGACTGATCTGGCATCTCATTAAATGTTGTCCCTGTCCGACAGGTAGAATACAACCAACAAAGTATACAATAATTGTGTGGCAGTTTGCTTTAAAGCACTAATCCCAATGCTTAAACTCTATTATGTACATTTATGTCCATGTCCTTTCTATCAGTCAACTAAAGAAAATGTAAAATATCCTTCCTCTGACTATGTGTACCCTTTTTATGTTTCTGCACTGGCAACAACCGTGGCCAAGGCATTATGTTTTCAGGTTGTCTATTTGTTCATTCCGTTCTCATGTACACAATATCTCTGGAAGACCTCGAGGGAATTTCTTTAAATTTGGCAAACTGTCACTGAAACTCGAAGAGGAATGGATTATATTTTTGCGGTAAAAGGTCAGGGTCCATGTGACCACAAAATACTTTTTAATAAATTCCCTCAAAGTTATTACTACATATAAGAGTCTGGACAGTATGTATGTAAATTGCAACCTGCCTGGTTAGCAACACATGCAACTGCAAGTTAGCAATTGTAGTTCACCTCTGGCACCCAAGAATATGTCCCTGATGGTGTAGGTCCTCAGATTCTTCCCTGTTAGCCTCTGAGCAATTCTCTGGCTGTCTCATCAGGTTTTTTTATATCTGGTATTCTCTATGCTGCCAGGCTGCCCTCTGTGGTATTTTTTCTGGCCTAGCTGCTCCTAGCCTCACACCTTCTGTTATCTAATGGGCCTCTCATCACTTGTCATTTCCACTCGTGCTCTTTCCCCTCTTTCGGTTGTCCTGCCTGCTATTTCCCTGACTTGCTGACCCTAACTGAATGCCCTGTATGGCTTGAGACTTTAGGTTTTACATTCCACAGTAATCTTTCACATTCATTTACATTTGTACGATGTGGGTCACCTTAGATGAATAATCATTTGATTCTAACTTTCTATTAGTTTTTCCTTGTTGGATTAATTAGCCATTTATGTTCAACAACAACAAAGACCAACTTAAAACAACTTACTGCTACCATAAGCCTGACAGACAATAGGACACTTGTCTAACATTGAGATAATCTGATTACTGCAATACATGCTTTTGAATTTTACAGCCATTGAGTACATACACATTATTCTAGGTTCCACATCCCCTTGTGCCTTGCTCTTATTTGCCTTTCTCAGTTTACACCCCCAAGATAGCAATGTATACCGTGTCTTTCAATGAAACTTCGCAGTTTGTGACTTATGTTGCATTCAAACTAAAATGCTACTAGCCTTCTTGTCTAGCGACTTCTCCCGTGTGGCCTACCACCCAAACAAGCCCGTGCCTGATGCAGTAGTGCTTGCCCTGCACTCTGCCCTAGAACATTTGGTCTAAAAAAAAGCACAAAAAAACAAACAAAAAAGCATATATGACTGCATTTCTTCCTGGACGAGCTCCAGCGTTTAACACAATATGGTCCACAAAGCTTGCTGTGAAACTTGCAGACCTCGGACAGCCAACCTCACCTGTAACTGTTTCTGACAGACCACAGGTGGGCAGGCTGGACAAGAGGAAGTCAGCTCAGCCCACACTGAGCAAAGGAAGCCCCCCCCCCATGCTGGTGTCCAAGGCCAAAACTGTTCTAGTACACATGACTAAACATCTACCTTGGAACCCCAATCTTATATTCAAGTTCCTCTTCCATCCTGGAACTGGATGTGAGTAAGGCCAGCAGGGATTCTCTTTAAAAAAAAAAGAAAAGAATTGCTGATGTACAAAAAAACAAAGGTTTAGTTTCAGGGAAACTGATAAAGAAGAACTGTAGTCATGATGTCATGGGATGAGACACCACACTATGAAATCTACCAGGTTTCCCATCTGGGCTGTCACATTTCCTCTCACGGGACTAGACGAGTGTTTCTACTGCAAACAGGAGACACGAAGCACATACATGGCCGCATAGCTGTCCCATTCTTACCCCAGTGTCTGTTTATTCTTGTATGTGTGTTGCCTACAAGATATTTTAGGTTCCATTGTAGGTTTTCGGCCTCTTTCGGGACATTCCTCAATTATATTTCATAGCTGAAAGCAAAAACTACCCATTCCTGTCATGATATGATAACCTGACCTGTCTCAGATGATTTAGGATTTAGGTCATCTTAAGTGTTGCAGTAACTGAAGATGAACTAGTCACATAGACAACAGTAACGTATCAATCTACAGTCAAATTATTGCTTGTAGTATAATGTATAAAAAAATTTAAAATCCTAAAAAAATCATTTACAAAATTAGCGTCATTAAAATGGACACTATCTGACATAAATACATCTTTTCCCAGAGAGAACAAGCTCCTCCATGCATTGGTTTATTCAAAGTTGGCACTTAGACAATATTCTATATTCTGACAATATCACCTCTTCTACCAACATTTTCTGTCTGTTGACAACAGTGGTGTACGGAGAGTTTTTGATGGCTGCAGAAGAATGCAGGTGCCAACGGCCTCTAGGATCGAAGATAATCAAAAAATGAGTTCCATATTTTAAGACTTTCACTGAGTTTTATAGACGTCAGTGATATAGTTTCTCTGATGGATTAGAGTCCACTCTGAAGAATTATGTGATAGGTGCATTATTTTAACAGTGACGGTCCTTGTACCCACCTAATTGTAAAGATGGAGAAGGGCTCTTTAGTGATTGACTATCAGACGGCCAGTCCACAGGGAGCGTTTCAGGGTGTAAAGTGGCCCAACTGTCTTGTAAGCCTCGAGCTTCTTTTCTGTAAAAAACATTTACATATTAACGACTTATGTCATCATCATTTGTATTCAGCACAACACTGTGTAGGTTGCATTTGTTTGTAAAAGGCTGAGTAACCTGTCTCTGGTTCAGTTGTGGGTCCAGCGTGGCGACTGTTGTCCGCTGCAGTCGTTCCAAAGCAGTCAACAGAGTCACAGCATTCACACAGAGAACTGTCTCCCTCTGTGGCACGCCAGCTGAATGACAGAGAAACACCCTGTTGATGCACCTCAGCTAGAAAGCCCCGGCTTAAAATATACACTTCTACATGTTTAACCAAATCATGATGGTTTAGTTAGTTAGCAGCCTAACCTGAATGAAGGTCTATGGAAGAAGCAGGCTTTATCGAGGTGGTTATGTGACTTTTGTGTCACAGTGGCCCTAAGATGGCAGCTGATGAACATCTAGAAAAAGAAAATTATTGAACACTTTATTTAACTATTATGTAAAATGCTAAGCAAACACTTTCAAAAAGTACTGAACCAGCTCCTGTTCATTTAGGTGTTTCTACCTGCTCCCCCAACTTCTGGTTGAACTGGAAGGCTTTGACGCTGAAGCATAGTCTATTATTTTGCTCCCTGGGGAGGAATTTAGATGAAGAGCCTGGCAGAACACTGTCCATAAGACATCTGCAATGGAGGAGCATCACTAATGAGAAGTTTACATGAACCGCATCAGATATAGACATGATGTGTCTAAACTAGTCAGATAAATGTTGAGAGGTAACCAAACTTAGCTGTGAGGATCTATTCAATATATTAATCTGACATTTGAATCCAACATTAAGCACTGTGATGTCGTTGTAATGTGAGTTTTGTGTATTCTACAGATTAAGGGAGGAAATACTGACCCATGCTTGGTGAGAAACGTGTAGCTTGGCGAGGAGAGAGGGTCAGGCTTCAGTGTGGCCACACAAGAGTCGACATATATAGTGAGGGGAGGGTGTAGTGGGGCCTCCACACTGGCCTCCAAAAACACTGCTTCCCCCTGCTGGTACACCAAGGGACTACGCCGAGAGGTGCAACCATCTGAATGGGAACAGACAAGATTGTTTTTTTCCAGTTGCAGTTTAATACGGACTCTAGTTATATTACAGAGAAATCTTCCACTGATGTACTATAGATTCAATAGCACAGTAGTTTCACCTGTCATGAAACGTAGGGAGAAGCGCAGAAAGCCAAACACACTGACTGTGGATGTCATCGGTACCCAGGTTGGGGATAAAGGTCCTCCAGTGACTTTCTGCTTCCTGTACTCGCACAAAAATAAGACAAATTATTGACGACAGCTTATGACAATCTTTGACTTTCCTCCCAAAAAAAGAGAATTAATACATTATAGCATCAGCCTTACCTTTTATAGTGACACTCAACAGGTATGACGGTAGTTGCCCCTTTAACTATGACACTGCCTGTAGAAGTAGGAAACACAGCAGGAAGCAGGTGCAGCTGGTTGGAATACACAAGCCACTCACCATGAACCTGGAACACAGTGATCACAAAGACATGGATTAAAACATGTAATTTCATTTAATCTCACTAAATACTGAGCTTAACTGCACTCTATCATATTGTGGTTGTATGGTTGAAAAGCAGATGTTATGGACTGAAGTGTTTACATGTGAGAGTTGAATTTGGTGCATGATCGAATGGAGCTCAAGCAAAATCACTATGAGGTCAGGCAGATCCACTAACAGGTGTTTTTCATGGCATCCCTACTGACACATGGGTCATTCCATGCCAGATTTCAGAACTTTTCCCAGTTGAATCATGGATTTTCTTGAAATAAAATCATGCAAAAACTTCTACCTAAACCACGGAACCTTGCAAAATCCCGCAGCTCTACTCCAAATATTTTGAGTTATGAATGTTCAACCCTTGGTGTTCTTGGATAAGTGGAGTCCTCCTTGGTAGACCAGCCTTGTGCATTGTCTGCTGAAGTGTCTGCTTTCAGATGTTATGTCCAGCTCTTTAAGAGGTTCACAGCGTGTACTCCTTGTACTTAATGATGCTTTTTTTTTTTTTTTTTTTTTTAATTGTCTTGCAAGCAGCCACAATGCAAAACATTCAGTGATGGACCCTAAAAGCAAGCTCACCTATGGTATGTGGATTTAGTAGCCTAATGACTTGCAATTACTGCAAAATAGTCAGTTAACTCGTAACCGACTACTGCAGCTTATATGTATGGATTAGAACGCTGTAGAATATGGTAGAAATGACCAGAACCCTGCCAAATTAGATAGAAGGTGCATTTATTTTAAAATCTGAGACAATTTCAAGGGATATGAATAAATTAATTTACAGAAATGGCTAAAAATGCATCATTAACATCTTTACTAATAGTATTTTATCACTTTTGTCATTATTAGGCATAAGAAACAAAACTTCATCAGTCAATGCTGGTGCAGGTATCAATAATTTTGTACTTAACTGCATCTTAGGCTCAAATTTTGTAACCACAACAATTATTTTAGTGCTGTATAATTATCAAATATAATATAATATCAGGATAAATGAGGCACATTAATGCAATAATGCTTCCCTAGATAAGATTTATGCCAACTCCAATTACAGCTTTAGTATAAAGCGTTTCATGTCATGCATTTTCGTTCCGGTACTTCCGCAAGCAGGAGCTGATGGAGCTGTTCACGCTGGAGGACACGCGGTCTCGTCCACTCAGCTCCAGACGCTTCATTCCCGACACCGGTGGACCGACCGTGAGCTGGACGAGCACATCGCCCACCTCCACGCCATGCAGATGTTTGGCATCTCTGACCACAACCTCATGTTCTCCCTCGACGTCCACCATGACGAGGCACCCAAGAACCAAAAGGAGCATCACTACATCCAGAGCCGGGTCCAGAAGGCCCAGGAGCTGATGATGGCCGAGTCCGAGCTGCAGATGCAGCTGGCAGAAAGCATGGAACCAGCCTGGCTCAGACAGCCGGCGGACAGCAGAGGGAGGCAGGAGAAAAAACAGAGTCCTGCATATCCACAGCATGACCACAATTTAAACGCATGACCACAAGACAAACATTATCCTGATGTTCCCAGCTTGCTTTCTTACCTTGGACTCGGTCCCACATTCTTGCAGCCCTGCAGAAATGACCATTTCGCCGTCAGACAGCGGTCCCTTCGATACACAGGAGTTCTTCTGCGTCAGGTGTCCTCCAAGTCGAAGATACTCGGGTTTGAACGGAACACCTCTGTCTTGGAAAAACTGTCGCTTCACGGTTATTCTCATCTTGACTTCTCCGCATTGAATTTCCAGACTCTCCACATAGTTATTTTCGGCGAAAGAACCACCAGAAAAAGACAGAAAGAAAATGGAAAAGCGGACGAATTCCCTACATTTAATCAGGGAGGCCATTACTGAAGAAATTGATTAGCGCAGGTGTGTTTTATTGCGCTCACGTGCACTTGAAAAGGCTGTGCTGCATTCAAAGACCGGCAAAAACGTTGTAATTCAGACACTTAAAAAAAATAAAATAAAAATAACTCCCTCACCAGGAAATTTAGATGTTACAGTAGCTAGATACAAATGAGGCATGGAAGAAGCAGGGCAAGAATTACACAGGTACAATAAGGTTAAAAATAAAGATATAATAAAGACAATGTACACTTTTCGCATGTACAGATGAGACGTGATGAATATAGAAATGTACACATGTAACATAATGAATATAGTGTTGAGTGTTGTTGTTGCACAAAGCACTATGACCTACATTGACCTTTTGACAATTTGAGGCCCAAAAATATACATACACATGCCAAATTTTGATTTATATGGATTTTTTAATTTGACAAATGTTTTTTCTGGATGGAAATGACATAAACAGACTTCCAAAGACTGTAATACATTGTGTAACATATGTTATTGATATGTTTTAACTATTTATGGTTGCTTTTTATTTGTTTGTTTACTAAAA
>OMNN01098955.1:43403-55921 GCA_900302755.1 Chromis chromis | reverse complement strand
AAACCACCACATTTGGAGAGACATAGTTTTCACTGGATTGGAAAGGTACGGAAAATTGTAATCTGTAGCTAGTAACTAAAGCTGTTGGACTAATGTAGTGGAGTAAAAACTACTGTATTTTCCTATTTAGAGTAAAAGAGAAAAGTTGCACAAAAAGGAAGAAGTACAAGTATCTCAAATGTCCATGTAAGTACAGTGCCTCAGTAAAAGAAGTTAGTTTATTGACCTTTATTGATCCCCTTGGGGAAATTCCTTCTCTGCATTGACCCATCCTATTCAAAGTTAACCTTAACTATACATACTAGGAGCAGTGGGCTGCCGTGGTGAAGCACCCGGGGAGCAGTCAGGGGATAAGGGCCCTGCTCAAGGGCCCACAGTGGTGGTGACTGAGATAAGCGATCGCTCTCACTTTCCCACTTCAACCTCTTGCCAGTCCAGGGACTCAAACTGGCGACCCACCATTTACAAGTTCGCTTCACAAACCACTAGGCCACCACCGCCCCATTAAGTTACATTCCATCGCTGCTATTATGCAAAATACACCAGGAATTGAACTGTAACATTTTCCACACATCTGCTGTCAAACTATTTCACAAGTCATGATGTGGAGGCATCAAGGAAAACTGAGTGGCCTGGTTAACATTTAGGCCTCCCAGTGTGTCCTGGATCCATCCTGCATGTTTCTGTCTGTGGATGAAGCTTTTTTTTAAAGAAGAAACCCCTAAACTGTCTCCTCTAGGAGTACTGTCTGAATCCTCTGGAAGGAGTGAGAGTACCTGCAGAGAAATCAACAATCTCATTCTATCAATCACTTGCATAATAGACAGTTGGAATGAACATCATGTGCCAAGCTGCCATATTTGTGGCCTCACACAGTCCGGTGCAGAATGTACGCCACTGCAGCCAGTTTGCTAACAGCCTTTGGCTTTTTAATAACACTAGCGACTGACTCAGAGATTCCTGTAGTGACTTCTAATCACTGCTTTGAATGGATTTGACAGAGTGAGCTGCACATTACTGGAAGTTGGTACCAGCTTTGGGAATGGAGCCCCTCACTCCAACTGTGCCACAGTGAAATACTTCAGTGCACATTAAAGCCCAGCAACGACAAGGGCCACAATAAAGATTAGCAATGTCACCCTAATGAGATTCTGTGAAAGGCCCCAAAAAAAACTCCCACAGAGAGCCAGTTTACCTGTTACAAAGATATCCTCTAATAATAGTTGTTACTGTAGATATAATAACTGTTACATTTATTCAGGGCCAGCCCTACTCAATGTGGCACCCTAGGCTAGATTTTATATGGAGTCTATCCCAGCTGACTTAGGGTGAAGGCAGAGAACACCCTGGACAGGTCACTAGCCCATCACAGGGCCTATTACATATATTGATGTTTTTAATCTCATGCTCAGAATTGCAAAATTGATGTTCTCTTTCAAATCACTACTAACTGAACATGTGTGCATCATATATGTACCATATAGGTTTATATACTCCAGCTACGACATTTAAACCTCTTGTGCAACATTGTCTAGGTCCCCTTCATGTAATCAAAACAGCTCTGGCCTACTGGGGAATGAACACAAAACCTCTGGGGGTGTCCTGTGGTGTCCTGTCGATCTGGTTTGTTTGTGGTGCATTCTGAAGAGGCTCAATCGGAGGTGGACCTAGGGAGTTTGTAGGGTGGTTTACGTCCTTAGGCTCTTTATTGTTTTCCTCGACCTGTTCCCAAGCAGGTTCTGCAATGTGGCAGGGCAGGTTGTCCCTCTGAAAGAGGACGCTGCTCTCACAGAGTGCTGGTATGGGGGAGATATTGCTTGGTTTGAAACAATGTTTAGGTGGGTGGTATGCGTAGCAAAGTAGTCTAATGTAGCCAGATGTAGACTGTGGTATATAAGCTTGCCATTTGCTGCATATTTCCAACAGCTTTCTCCCTGTTTTCCTCTATCTGTCTCTTTCAATTTCCCCTTCACTATGGGAAACAACAAGAACAACCTCTGGGCAGCAATAAACCATACTGAATATTTCAAGTTTTACCAATGAATTGGACCATACAGTAAGGCAACTCTGCTAGTTTTTTTCTATTAATTAGCCATTTTAATCACAGATAATGCCTCCTTGTGTGCAAATATTATTCCACTCATCACAACTTTGAGGCAACGCCAAAGCTGCATCCTTTGCCTAGCCCCATCCAAGATTATTGTGATTGATTTAAAAAAAAAAAAAAAACACATAAACAAGCCAGAGTGTTTTTCCCCCTAATAGCAGAATGATGATGAGGTGCAGTCAGACCATTCTGCAGCACACAGTGGTCGGACTAGTGTCAAAGCTACATCTACATGAATGCCAAGACCCAAAGTTGCCCTGCAGAGCATTGCACTGTAGCGAGATCACCAAGAGAAGATCTGTTCACTTCACCTGTCAGTGGTTAATGTGTCTAAACGTGTTGGTCTTAATCCCCATGTTATTCTTGTTGTTAGATTCAAATTTTAATTGTTCACTTGATTTTTCTCGTTCCCTCGTTCATCTAGGCCTGGCCTTTGTGAAGACATGGCTGGTTTTGATAAGTGCTATTATCATTGCTGTCATTACGTGCGTGGCGTGCCACACACATTACAGCTTTAAAGCAAAATAACTCAATTACCTTTGGAGCCTGAACACAGACCCTTCAGGAGATCATTCACATTACTCATAAGCGTGAACAAGGTGTTCCATGTTCTGAAACAGGATGTGACTGGTTGCGAAGTTGAGAACGGGATTCCTATTGGATTAAAACAGGTTCATTCATTTACTTTGAGGTGTTTACTGTGTAACCCATTGGGATGCCATGGAGACCACATGCTCTGGCAAGCGAACATGGCTCAGGGCCAAAGACCAGGGGCCTCATCAGGAAAGTAAAAACACAGTAAAACAAGACCCATGTCCACATTTTATCATTCTTGAATAAAAATAAATAAATCAAAGTGCATGTGAGAGCGTGTTCTATGTTACAAAACAAACTATTCCTACATTCAAATATTTGCCTTTACTGTTTTATTTAGCAAGTTTAGCTGTAGGAGATTTGCCTTGAGGGGGGCAGATGGTGAGATACAAGGTAATCTCCCTGGCTTCTCTAATTAAACCTAATTAATTGGTACTTGACAGTTTGCTCGGAATGCCTGAGGCTCTTCAACTATACTGCTGAAAACAGGATTTGGAATGCTATGATTAAAGCCTCTATGGATTCACTCACATTTAATCCAGGTCTTTTCTCACATGTCAGATGTATGGCTGCCATGGCAAACACATGAGATAGTGCAAACATTCAGAGAAAGGTAATCAGAAAGCAAAGATTTACTGTTAGATGATGTTTCCATTTTGGCAACCGCATTATTTTTGATTTGGAATCATCAGTTGTTTAATATTTCTGCTCATCTTCGTCCAGGTGAGAATTAGATAATGTGAAATTCAGCTTTCTAAATAAAGCTAATCAGGAGGTTTCTAATCAAAATGAAATCTGTTTCACTTAGCTTTACTTAGTCTTGTTGCTAAAATCTAATTTTGAAAAAAAGATCTTGTTGCATTTAAAACAACAAACACTACGGCTATGAGAATTATTTGATGACATTTCCATTCATCATTTCATCTTTTCATATTTTTCCACAGCCCAATTCAAATAGTCTTTTTTTTTTATTCAACCAACATCCCAAAAACATTATCATAGTCATTTACTAAGATATATCATGTTATTTCATCATATTTCTTTCAAACTGTATGAAAAGAAAAGCATCAGATCTTCACACGTGAGAAGCTGAAACCATGTTTAATAGTTATTTAAAAGTCAAGATTGTGCTGTGTTTTCACCTGATGCTGCAAAGAAGGACTTTTTTTTTAGCACTGGGCTTGAAAAAAAACTGGCAGAGAGTGTTATAGAACATGCTGCCATTAGAGTGCCTTACATGTTTCCTACATTCAAAAATTTTGGAACCCTTATTTGAGCTACATGGAGCCTGGTGTCTCCTCCATCGTGCTGCAGGGATGTTGTTAAATGTTCTTGTTGCACATTTTTATTGTACCCTCTAGTGCTCTGTGTATGAATCTGATCCGTGTGTTTTTGGTTTGTTTTTGCTTGTTTTGCTTGTTTTCAGTACTTTTAATAATGAATTAATCCTCAACTTGCTGTGAAGGAGAAAAATCAATAAACACATTGTTAAAAAATAAAAACTGCAGCATTTTTTCCTCAGCTCTTCTAAACAGCTTCATCCGTGTTGGTCACTATATTCATTCTCTGAAACTCAACTAGTGTGATGCTTGTTTAGGTTGATGCAGCAGATGCTGCGCCTCCGAGTGAAAGTGAATCCCATATGTCCTTCTTTACTTCTTTGCTTCTTCAGCGCCATCGCATCCCTAACATGTACAAGAAGATGAACAAGGAAATAATAATGGCAACAGCGGTGGTGGGGGTTGCTACTTTCTTGTGCCTGTTTTCAAAAACACGGAGATGTTGCTGGTCCATCTGGGTCCTGTCATGCAGATCAGACCTTCAGGACCCCTCACATAACTGTTCTGCCTCACTGAACCACTTAATAGGACTCCTTGTATAAACATTGTGTTCTTAAAAGTTGTATCCCATACTGTTTGGCATTTAATGTACCTAAAGTCCCTCCCTGGTTGTTCGTTTAACCTCTAAAAACTCACCCCTGTTCACTCTAAAACTATTCTATGCAACACAGTGGCAAGTTGTAATGTTGGAGTATTTCAGCATCATGTTGATTCTCGGGGGACAGAGGCCATGTCCATAGTCTATGTCCACCGAGAATGAACAAAAAATCATGATGGCAGACACGAGAAAGATGAGAAAGATGTGCGGACCCAGGCTCTGTGAGAGATACTGAGACGGTGAACTGCGGTTCCTGACAGGCCTGGAGGCGATCAGTAATGTAGTGAGGAGGAGAACGCTCAGGAAAGATGATGAGGAGTGGGTGAAGAGAATCTGGAAGGAGTGGGATACAGAGGGGAACACGCCCTCGAGGTCGCCCCAGGAGGACGTGGGACGTGACAGTCAAGAGGGACCTCACGGAACTGTGTTTAAAACCAAGGGACGCCTTTGACAGGTCACGCTGGGAGAAAGTGATAGGTGAACGTCAGACCCTGAACCCGGGAGACCTCACGTAAAAGATGATGATGATGTTGAAATCGGACAGTGATTCTGAAGACAACACAGAAAGTCCCACCCTGCACGCTGACAGGATTGGTTCCTCAGATTTGTTGCATATGAAAACCTGCAAGTCTGAATTCATGTTCTTGAGTCTGTCATTAGTACAGTTTTAAGCTGGTTTCTCTGATGGTACGTATAAAAACACCATCTGGACATGTTAACAAGGTAAAAATCTTGATTTTCACCAGAGGGGCTCTTTAATTAATCAAACATGAGTTGCGGTAATTAACTCATACTGCTAATCTATAATGTCCCTTCAGGTACTAGACACCAGCCCACAGTGATAATTGAACATAAGAGATGGAAAATGTAAGACTATTGCACTGTGGGACATCATCTCTAGTCTCGCTCTAGAAACTTCCTCCTCCTCCCCTTCTGTTTCTCTCTTTCTTTATCTTCCTTTCTTTTGAATCCCCAGTGCTCTGGCCATTATTCTGTGTTTGTTTAGTGTCTCTGCTTGTCTCAGAACAGCAGTGGTTGGCAAAACGAAACACAGTAACAACTGGAACTTCTTTCTTTCGCACTAAAACATTTCATAATTGAGCCAGTGGTGTAGAAATTGGCCACTGGTGAGACGCCAAGGCGATTTCTTTCTCCCCCCCCCCCCTTCTCTCTCTTCTCTTAAATGAACCTCCACTGCGGTTCAGTATGTGGCAAACCTTGCTTTCAAAACATTTCAGTTAAACGTATGACCCTGAAGTGAAGCTGCAATTTCATTTTCACTAAAAGTAAGACAGCAATATGTGACCTTTCCTGATCCTCTTTATGAGACTTTGAGCAGATCAACTCTTATGACTTCTTCTTGGTTCCCTCAGTTAACATTTCCCCCCCTCAGATATCTCAGTGACAAAGGCCATGGATGCTTTTTTCTGTTTAACAATGACAGTACTTTGAACAGCCAAACTGACAGTTGCACTACATCCACACCACAGAAAGCAGCTCACTGGGTTGTCTCATGTGAAACGTTAGCTTCGCATTAGGTAATTTCTCCTCGAGGAGAATGGTCATGATTTCACCCCAACACAATAACCTCCTTCCGCCAACAGTACAACCGAAGACGATTTGCTGAGCCATTAGGCTGCGCTAATGAAATAAACACCGGCGTGAAAAATGATTTCTATCACTCCCGTCCCCATAGAGTCTGATATGTGTACAGCAACAAACACATTTAAGCAGCTTGACGTCCAATTAGACTCGCTCCCATAAGACAGACGCTCTGTCAACAGTCTAGACATTTCTCCATTCAAACCCCGCCTGACACTGATGCTGACGACTGTCTTTCATACTCGCACATCGAGAAATAAATATGCTATAAAATGCTAATAGGATGTCAGAAGTTTTTATCGACCAGATTCAGTGCAGCCTTCAGAAGTTAGCTTTGACGTCCAGGATAAGTCATCATCATACCAACTTTTTGTGCCAAAAATAGCTTCCTGGGACATCAGGGTTTGTGCAGGTCTGTTTTTTTTTTTTAAAGTCCACCATAAAGAAGATATGAATCTGCAAAATGACCCTGCAGTCACATCTCTAAGTCCAAGTCTGGCTGCAGTCTTTGATATCAATCAGCATTAGTGTCATTCATAAAACTTAATCGCTTTTCCTGCTATGAAGAGTCAAATTTTCTGTTGTGAAAAGGATCTGATACATTCCTGTTCTTGCAAATTAATGAGACTATTTTCATTGTTTTGTTTATCTTTTCATAGGCATGCTAAAGGGCCAGAATCACATCAAAAACCCAAAGAAATATGCCCTATGGAGATATCATCAGAACATCATGCCAAAGATAACATCAGAATGCCACCAGCTCACTGCAGCATCAAAAGAAAGAAAACCAAGTACTGTTTAACTATATTGTATTATCCCTCTTTGTATATGCAGAAAACGCTGTGTTTTTTAAGTTAATATTTATATTCTGAGTACATTAAAGCAAGCAGTTTCAAACAGTAACTTAACATATGCAAAAAGAGGCAGACCAATAAATCAGTCTGGTTTTAGGGACGACGTCAGCTGTGTGCATACCGTACATGAGTGATACATAACAAGACATGCAAAAACGTCAAATACCAGACAGCAATCCAAATATTGTTTAACTAATTCGGTAGGGTGAGCTGGGGTAAGATGTGCCCAGAGGTAAGAAGTGAGAGGGGACATGCTGCTCTTTAAATAGCACTGAAATCCTTTAACTGGTGGGAAGAAATGAAAAAAGTGGTTTTAGGTAAATTGGTGTAATATTTTGACAGCACAAAATAAGCCTCTGTGTTTTGTTTTAATACAGATATAGAAACTTTTCTTTATGGTTAACATGAGAGTCATATGGAGGGTTATCCATGAGTTTAAACAGTACTTTTTCTGTAATATTTGAACATGTAAAAGTAGGATTTCTTATGGAAGTTGTAGTCCACTAAATGTGTTCACTTACTTTCTGTGTACATCATTTATTGATATTCAAAACATATGTAGTTTCAAAGAAAAAAAAAAGTTTGGAAGTGGGCATCTTACAATATAATAATAATAAGTTCCCCTGCTAAAAATGTCTAAAATGTGAATTGACTGCAGTTCTTCTCGTCATCTTATGAGTTATGAAAGTGGAAACCTAGTTAAACTAACTAAACTTGAGAAGACAGAAGATTTACTTGAATTAGTTTGAATTGTTTTGACAACTATAACTTAATTTAACTAAAATACACAGTCAGTTTCCACCATGTCTGTCTTCTCCTGACTCCTGTGTCTGGAGAGTTTTAACTCTTTAACAGTGTATTCTGGGAAGTCTGCTTATAGACTAGTTGTGTTTCGTATAAACTTTTTTTAAGAAGTTGAGTGACCTCTCAGGGCTGCACAGTGGCTTGGTTGTCAGCACCATTGCCGCACAGCAAAAGGATCCCCGGATCGCATCCCGGTTAGGACGCCTGGGATCTTTCTGTGTGGAGTTTGCATGTTCTCCATGTGCAGCGTCGGTTTTCACCAGGTACTCCAGCTTCCTCCCACAGTCCAAAAACATGCTGAGTTTAATTGATGATTCTCAATTGTCCGTAGGTGTGAATGAGAGTGTGTTTGGTTGTCTGTCTCTAGCCCTGTGATAGTCTGGTGACCTGTCCTGGGTATCGCCTGCCTTCGACTGAGTCGGCTGGGATAGACTCCAGCCCCCCCACAACCCTACAGAGGATTAAGTGGTATATAGATAATGGATGGATGGATGGATGGATGGATGGATGGATGGATGGATGGATGGATGGAGTGACCTCTCAGCTGTTCATTTATTCAATTTATCATTTAAGTCAAAAAGTCTCAAGTTATAAGGACTTATGTTTTTAAGTTTTAAAAATTGAATATTTTAAGGTTAAATAACTTGAAATTAATTCAGTTTTATTTATATAGCACCAATTCACAACATATGTCATCTCACAGTACTAAGGTGAAGACCATACAAGTTTAGAACAGAGAACCCAACGATCCAAAGAGACTTTTGGATTGCCTATGAGCAAGCAGTCGGGACTGTGGGAAGGAACCAAAACAATTTAAAAAAAAAAATCCTTTAATGAGGAAGAGATAAAAACTTCTGTTAGAACCAGGCTCAGGTAAGTTGGCCATCTGCCTCAACCGGTCGGGGTGAGAGTGGGGATGAGGGGGGATGGGGCAGTATGCATACATACTTTTTTGGTTTACATAGTAAACCAAAAAAGATGAGTTGATTTGACCAAATTCCTCTATAATGTTTTACAGTGTACATGTTTTGGTCATCACCAACAAAATATTACGCTTTTTAAAAATGCATTAATGCAAAGACAAAAAACAAAACAAACAAACAAACAAAACCTGCTGATATAATGTTATAGGGATTTTGGTCAAACAAACAAAAATGCATAACTTACAGTAGTGACTGGGCTCTTATGTGTTATCTGGGTTATCTTCCTTCACCTAAGAGATGAATAGACCATAAAATCATACCATTCTACAACTTCTGTTTTTTTTGTGTGTTTTTTTGCTTTGTTTAGTTTTGTATATTTATCACTGAGAACAACAGGCTCGACAGGAACTTAAGCAACTACATCTGTGTTTTTTCTATCTTTTTTAATGCACTGTTTATGTACTTTTCCCTGCTGCAGTCCATTTGTAAGGATTGTGCAGCTATCAGTGTATCCGAGTATTTCGGTGTGTGTGTACCTGAGCAGCGCGAGGCGCATCTGTCCTCCCTCCTGCTGACGTCAGAGCAGCCAGCAGCTTGTCCTCGCCGCCGGAGCTCGGACTGCTGAAGATATCTGCGAGGAGGAGGAGCTGTCAAAGTTTCCCAGAGAGAAGGAAAAGTCTTTCACTTAACGAGAACAAAACGCGAGGATTTAGGAACTTTCGAACAAGCGGAATCTGTCGCCTCGTTGGCATGGAATGACACCTTCTCCACCCGGAGCGTCAAAAACACGATGGCAAGCCGTTTTCTCAAGTGGATCACCTCTCTGCTCTGGCTGGGCTCCTGCGTTCTGGCGGAAAAGAAAGGTATGTTAGAGGAGCTGAGCCGTAACAGTACGCAGGCAGCCTTTCCTCTTTTATTTTTTTTCAACTTGTCCTACATTTCCATAAATCACACAGAAATCACAGGCTGGCCACGAAGCCGCAGAGAAACTTGATCCAGCATGGGAGAAAAGTTTCTCACAGTCTCGCTGCTCTCAGTCTGTGACCTGGTTAAAGCTACAGAGAGGCTCCAAGAAAGTTGAGCCTCCACTATCAGTGCGGGACAGGTTTTGATAACGAAGAGTGAATGTAGTGATCAGTTGGTTAATTGCGTACAAGCGCATCTTTGCGCTTTTACGCAATTAACCAACTGATCGATTTATGACGATGAACCGAGTCTAGACATGTGCGGCACGTTGATAATAAGGATGGGAGACAGGATGTAGATGGAGCAAGTTTTTCCAATCCATCTAAGGTCTCTTTTTATAAACCGTTTAATCTGTCTGGTTTATAAAACTGATCATCAATGTGTTTATTCCATTATCTGTCACGAGTTCCTTACGCATTACGCATTTGTGGGCAAAATTAGAATAAAAACTGGGACATGGTGTCACCTTGAAACACTCTAAAAGTACACTTGATGCCTTTTCTTACCTGTTCTCATCTCATCAGACTGTATTTTCTCTTTTGGGACTTGCTTGTTTCCCCCTGCATCCAACCCAGCAGCTCACATTCAGTGTAATGTGTATTTGAGCATCCTCTTATGATAAAAGACAAGCAGATGCTTGTGCTCAACTTTTATCTGGTTCTCAAAAGGAAATTAGATCAAAACGTGAAGACAGTCACATAGTCCTACTTGCACAAATGAAAAAAAAAAAGGCACAGTGTGAGGAAAATGTGAGGCTGATGAAACACAGGATGCTGTTTCTGGGATTGTCTTGTTTAAGTGCTTTCTTCTGGCCATGAAGTAAAGGTCACAAAAATGTTATTTGTTGTAATGATATGATAATGTTTTGACGGTTGCTTTAATGTTTTTCTTCTATTCAGATGAGGATCTCTTTTTTATTTCAGTAGAATCTCAAAAGTGTACCAAAAAATAAAAATAAGAATAATGAGCGGGGTTAAAACTAAATAATCCGATTAAATCCACGTTGGTTCTGGTGACTCAGGGATCATAAAGGCCAGATGTCAGGAGGGAAAGTGACCATGAGTATCGCTTTCCTCCCTGATGACTTTAACTTCCTATTCTCATGAATCATAATTGTCCACACTCATTGCGATGTTGTTCCTCCTTATAAGCAGATAAGCCTGGGTATTCAGTGCCAGCAGCGCACGTGTAAGTTGCATCTTTCCTGTCTGGTCCAACAAGTAACAGCCAGTGCCGGTTTTCAGAGAACCATAACAAATCAAAAGTGTTTGTGAGCCAAAAAGACAGCATCCCTAAATATTTCTGGGCTTCTAAACAAAACTAGACAGTGCACATTTCATGCCGCAGCAAGTCTCCCACAGTAAATAAGGATTTTGGAATTTTATTAAGACTGAAGATTAGTAATGAGCAGCTGTAATGATAGATATGGTATGCAGCACTACGCGGTTTAATTACTCTTCTTCTTTTTATTTTTTTTTACAACTAATCCAATTTCCATTTTCAGGGAAATGCAAGCTCCACCATATGGTCTGACAGTTTTAGTTGCTGTTGTTGTTGTTGTTGTCATTTTTTGTTTTTGGCTCAAGGCTCAGACAGATGTTTCAATGTGGCACACCAGGTTTTCTTAGCACACAGTGTCCATAGCTGTTAAAGTGGATGTGAACAAGATGTCAGATTGCGATGACGTTCGTTTGGCATCAACACTGGCAACTACAAAAGATAAATAGTGAATACTTGGATATGTGGTATGTACTACATCTTGATAAACTCAGAGAACACAGAAATGAATTATTGTTATTGATTAAAGGAAGAGTAGCTGGTGGGAACCACAGTGTTGTTGTGCCTCCCAGTTTGCACTAGGTTTATCCATTAACTCACACTAAAACCAGACATAGCAGAATGTATTCCTTAATGTTGAACACGTCTTTTTTTTTAATGGTGAAGTACGCAAGGCCCTGCATTTCCAAAATATCAAAACAAAATAAAATCTGCCTCATTCTAAGCTTAGTAACAATGCATGTGTTAGATAATCCAAAGGGGTTTGAAAGGGTTTTCATAAGCTTTAAGAAGGATAATTTCCTCCGTCCATGAAGAAACATGTAATCCTCTGATTTATTTTAAAATCACCATAAGACAAGATAGATAGATGAGATAGATCTTTATTGTCATTGTCATTAAACAATGAAAGGCAGTTCAGCAGCTCCTCGTTTTCGAATTAGCAGCATAAGACACAGGAGATACAGGTTTTTCAGGGATGGTCAAATATTCACTCTAATTTCGTTTAGTCTGTTTGACCTGTTTAAGAGTGTTTGTGTTACTAGGGAGCATCTGGTCAGTGGTTTAAACTTAAACTCAAGCTAAGAAGACCATAAAAATGACTGAGACTAGGGGAAAATAAATGTTTTGTGTGTATTCTTCAGTGTTTGGATGTTTTCTTAGTGTCCTATAAAATGGGTTTAAGAGAAAGAACTCCTCTGCATTATACTGACAGTCTACATTTTAACACTTTAACCTCTAACACATACTCATTACTTTTCTATTGACCATTCACTCAAGACTTTTTGAAGGAAATATCCATGTAAATAAAATGTGTAAAAATATACAAATGACATTTGTGAAATATTTGAAGACAATTTAAACTCAGCATCTTATTGTGAAATAATCATTTGTGCTTGTTTTTCCAGTTTTTATTGTTTCATGCCATTCTTTGGTGAAGTTTTATTTCATGAT
>OMNN01098955.1:23817-43383 GCA_900302755.1 Chromis chromis | reverse complement strand
GTTTTATTCCATGATGACGCATTCAGTTTTGTAAAGTTACTTTTAATTTTAGTTTCATAATGCTCCTCCTCGTCACAGTGGTGTAGTAATCATACTCACATCCTCCACCTCTTTGCTCTACAACTGCTACACTGTTAAAAACAAATCTGTAGGCTCCATGAAGAAATGAAAGCAACAGTCTGCATTAGTTTTTTTCAGTTATGACAACTTCTTATGAAATCATTTTCTTTTCTGTTTTTTAATTAATTTTTTGTGGGGAGAGTTTTTCCTTTTTATTCACAGAGACAGAGTGAAATTGGGGGTAGACAGAGGAGAGAGAGACATGCAGCAAATGGTCTTGAGCCAGACTCGAACTCATGACCGCCGCTAAGGGACTGAGCCCATGTGGTATCGCCTTAACTCAATGAGCTAAACAGCGGCCATGAAATCAAATCAAACAATAAACTATGTTGAGCTAGGGGAATTAGCCTTTCACCCATGTTAATATACGTTTTTAAATGACCAATTATGAAATAAATGGTAGCATTAACCTGAAGTCAAGGTGAAGAAAATGAAGTTATCAAGCCAATAATTACATACAATATCAAGTTGGTGTCATTACCAACATTACCATTTCAACACGACTCACAAAGACAATGTTTTGTTTGCAACTTCAAAGGTTTATCTGAATCAATAAATTGAATAAAATGAAAATGAGTCCCACAAAACATCATGAATATAAGAATGATGGGATAATGATGATTAATAATAATGAGTTTTAATAATTTTCTAAATTCTGATGGTAAACATCAGAATTCTGAACACCTGAGAGCTCCATAAACCCCAGCCCCAAACAGTTGTGGTCTAATTGTAGGTTGGAGCAAAAGTGTAAGGAGCAGTGTTCATCTGCTCCAGTGTAAACTAGTTAACTAACCTGTTATCTACCGGCATTTACTCATTTACTGTCACTTCCAAGCCGGAACACGTTCTACATTCTACTTGGATTAGTTTTTTGGGGTTACAGATTTTTAAAAAAACTCAGTCTGATGAATTTTCCTGCTGAAGTATTCATTAACTTTACACATTTAAATGTATTTACACTCCAGCAACCTTAGTTAAGATATAAAAAAATAATAGTTATACAGTCTGATCATACGTTTAAAATTATTATTTTGATTTCATTGGCTAGGACGTGCAGATTTAGCTTCAGTTTATGTAGCCATTGGCAGCAGGTCAGCTGGAGATGATTTTTTAAACAAACTCATGAAGCTAACATCAGCTGTCATATCAGCTATCAAACTGATTATCATTGGCAAGAAAGGAGAAGCTTTTGTCTACTTCTGACAGAAATCAGTGTTTAAAAAATTCCGAAGAATTGTAAGTGTTATGTCTGCCATCATTATCACTACACATTGTCTGTGCAGGATCAGCCAGGCTCAGTTAAGCAGTCACAGTTGAAAATGTCTGTCGGAAAAAAGCAGTACGCAATGAAATCAAACAAAACTGCTTAATACACTTTCTCCAGGTAAAGTTGAAAGTTATCAAGTGATAAGTGCATCCAGCTACACTTTGCTCCAGCATCCAGCCAACCTCTAGTTGCAGGCCTGCTATGGGAGGGACATTAAGTCCAGTTGGAAGTGAATGTAAGACTGGATGATGTACCTGGCAGGGAGCAGCCTCTCCCACAGGAAGCCCACCTGTCAGTCCTGAGCTCAGCGACAGCCTGCCAGGGTTTGACGGCTTCTGTGGGAGTCGGACAAGGCTTGCTGAATAATAGAAAAGCTCCTCGTCCCCCGCAATGGCATGCTCAGTTTATTAACTGTCATCATCTGTGGGGATGGTTGCAAATAATGCCCACAGCTTCACAGCCAACCGCAAGTAATAACTGCGGTGATTTATTTCCCAGATGAAATGCTAAATGATCTTGGATTAAAGTGGTCTCGTTCTATTTGTGGCTGGAGTTGTACTGGAGAGGTGATGATTTCATCTCTTATTGTACACTTAATATTGCTAAACACTTCTTCCTTTTCCCGTAGAATACTGCCAGAGGTGCTGATATGTAGCGAACCTGCCCCTGAAACCGGCCTCTGTCTGGCCTATTATTAACCTGTGCAAGATCAAACTAATCACAGGAGCATGTCAACAGCTAAACCCTTAATCCCTAATGCGAGACTACCGGGCTTGCTTTGGGCTCTCGATAACCCGCTTATATCAATATGCTTTTACAGAGTTAACGAGTTATTCAAGCTCTTGACAGAATCAGATTGAAAGACAATATGCTGCATATAGTGTAGGTCCTACTTCATCATTTCTGCTTGCACACCTGCAAAATTCGGGCTGAATCATGACAAAATTTCAGTCCTGCAGTGCATTTCAGCATCCTGAGTAAGTGCTTTTCCCCGTGCATGGAGTTGAGATCTAACAAGCCAGCTTCCCTCATCAGTCATCTGTTTTTTCCATCACCTTCAGAGAACCATGCCTTTTCTTTTCATTAAATCCCACTCTCTGGGACTGGATGGATGTTGTTAGTGAAATATAGGTTATGATTCTGTGTAATCCTAGAACCTCTGAGTTTTAGGGGATGCAGTGGTCCTGGTACTACTACTACTGCTGCTGCTACGACTTGCTGATCCTCTGACGATCTTCCCAGACTTCCATCTGCTCCAGCCATTGTCGGAAATAAGTTTTTGTTTTTTTTTGGTTTGAGCCGTGGGATCTGGAGTGTAATTTCTCGCCGCCCTCTCTACTTGCTTTGATAAACTGCACCATGTCTGAGTGGTGGAGATTTTAGAGAACTACTGGCGAGGTGCAGGTTCTGGTTTCACTCGAGGACAATAGTGCCTCTGTCAAGGGCAGGTTATCTGGCAGAACTGATGCTGCTGTAGAGCAACTGAGATCTGAACCGAGCAGCAGACGCACCCGAGGCTAGACATGTATGTCATCAAGGGGGAACCCAGAAGTGAAGCAGCTTTTGTTCTTCTTTTAAGTGTAAAGACACAAATCCGAACACAGTGAATCTATTGTGTAGCCCTAAAAAATCAAGGATGCACTGCACTTCTCTAAGTTTTAATGATGCGTCAGGTCACACTGCTGTAGGTTGTATACATCCAGTGAGAATGGAGTAAGTGAGTAAACGTGTGGTTACTCATTGAACGGATTTGCGTCCTATGTTTGTACATGGTGACAAAGTCATCTAGTGCATTTATGGTCTTTCCATGATCAAGTGGTTGTGCATGAAGAAACCAGTGGAAAGAGACCCAGATACTGAGGCTGGAAAAAAAAGGCCTATCTTCCATCTCATCAGGTGCAGCGTCGTGTTAAAAGGGAAAAGAGGCCACAGCTCCAATCGAGCTATTATGCAGTACAGACATTTGTACGTCTGTGTTTTAAAGAATGTGAGGCGATGTGGACAAGCAGTCATAACTTTGTCTGGTTTCATTCAGTAAAGTTTAAAGCCCTTGTTAAAGTAGAAAAATGACCATATAGTGAACAAAGCTCACTGATGGTTCTCATTTTCTTAGGGATGCACAGTATCATGATTCACCAACAGTGTTGTTCTGGGAGTGTCTCCTACAAAAAGAATGAACCAACATGGAGCTTCTTATTTTTAAGGATTTGCTGCTTTTGTTTGTTTAATGTTACACATAACTAAATGAAGTATCTTTGAATAGTGACAGGTATTTTTCACTATTTTCTGACAAAGACCCAACAAATAATTGAGAAAATAATCAGCAGGTCAGTCAGAATTCAAAGCTGCAGCCCTAAATACCACTCAACTTGAGACAGGCGTGTCTGAAAAGCTCAACCATTTAGAAAGAAAATACTGGATACAGTACAAGTGCTCAACATTTCTTACCAATGAATTTCTGTTGTAGAGGAATTTTCTGTCTTGACAAAACAATCTCGAATGTGTCTTGTTTCACCGAAACTGCTGAAACAGTAAGTCAGCTTTAGTGGAGAAGGTAAAGATGGAAAGCGGGCACCAAACACGTTTCCATCCTGGAGGCTTTCAGCCTGGATGAAAGCCACGGCTCGCATACTGCGTACTGCGCTCAAGAGAATTTTGCAGCTCAGTTCAGTTCTGAAAGACAGCGAACAGACCTACTTTGAGACATTTTTTCCTTACAAACAAATAAGTTGGTGTTTTGTATTCAGCACTGAGCTCTATGGATCTTCATGTCACTATGCAAATGGAAGAGATGTCAATGAGACGGACAGGGGTGGTGCACGGATCAAAGGAAGAATCACAGCGGCGAGGAGAAACGGGAAAGGCGGGGATACACAAATAAACATCAGAAGGATGGAGGGAGATCTTTGGAATTTATGCCATCACTTAATTGTTCATCAAAGAGGCCTCATTCAGCTCTATCTCGTTGCTGCTTCAGTTTAGTCTCTCACCGTTATCCTACAGAGCTCCTATAGGTGTGTCATCTTCTCTAATGACCTCCAGGTCAGTCTGAGGAGCCTCAAACAGAGCTCGCCCTAAAGAGGAATCCCCTACAGGGAGCAGAACAATAGCTCCACAAACAAATCTCCATCTCAGAATATTTCAGAAGAACACATTGTTTGAGGGGTGGTGGCGGATCTGTCAAACTTGCTTCCCTAATAGCATTTAGCCTTTTCCTGTGTGGTCCATTAGCCTAGTGAACTAAATGGTGCGTTTTAAACTGTGACTCACTGCTAGTGGTTTGGACCTTTTAGTACATTCTGGTTAATTTGCCCAATTTTTGTATATGAATCTGGATTTGACTAAAGCAATTGGGATAAAAGTCCTGGAAGTTTATTTAGTTTTCCCCTTGGCAGTGTAAAGAGGGGGCTCTTCCTGCTTCTCATCCTGATTTAAAGGATGTTGGAGCTCGTTAACACCTCTAACCTGAAGCATGAGGATATTTTCCGTTAGCTTGCCTTGGCATTGCTTAAAGGTTTAGCTTTTTCCGTGCTTACACGAGTAAACAATGGAGATTGTATGACAGATATTGATGTCAAACTGCTCCGCTTGACTTGCCTTGAACTTACTTCACACAACTGACTGACATCAAATCATGCTGTGTCTGCTGAATTTGTAGAAAACATCATTATTTATGCCTTTCAAGGGAATCCTGATCTGGCTCGTTTGGACGCAGGTTTTCATCACTCAGCTCCCTTTGAAAAAGAGTGTTTTCTTTGCAAATGCTATTAAGGCATTAAATGCTTCACTGCAAGGGCGGGGTAGAGTGTCAATCAGGCCCTACATACACTATGTAACTTTCCAGTAATTACTGAAAAGCTTCAGTGATGTTATAATCTTCTATCTTGCATTCAGCTGCACTTAGACGCCAGCAGCAGGAAGAAAAATGGCTTATTCACTTCATGCATTTGACTCTAGGTACATAAACATTGGAATCTTGCTCAACAGAAAAGACACATATGAACTAAACATCTACAGACATGCTGAATGGCTTGTTAACTGATAACCTTCAGGTTTTTTCTTGTCTAGACCGTGCGTCACTTCTTTAAATGCTCCTGCTTGCAAGTTGCAAGTGTCCAAAGTGAGTTCTCAACTTACTGGGTGTCTGTTGTGGTGAGCCTCCCTAACAGGAGCGTCTCCCACAGACAATGTTAACACTGAAGATCAGTCAATACCACATATGTATATAGAGGGTTTGTGGCTGGCTTCCAAATAAGATAATGAGAGGACATGCATGACCGAGAAACACAAAGAAAAGGAAAAGCGAATGAGACAAATTATACGAATGAATGCAGAAACCCCAAGTCTCCGGACAAAAGCTCCTTTATTCAGGACTTTGTTGTCTTCTTTGACACAGCCTTATCTGTCTTCCCTGACCTTAACTTGCCATGTAGACATGACTTTACGGCCTTGTGTCAACAGAGAGGAGAAAGGCGTCTCTGTTGGTTAAATGTTACGAGGCTCAGACAGGGGAACAGGATCCATTTTGTGCATGTTGAATTGGGGAATCAAGTCCTATATATCAGTGGAGATTTAGCATCAAAATGCTAACGGGACTAGCATTTCTTAAGTGGAACAGTGAAGCTGTATTTTGAGTTGGCTGCTATTGGCAAAATGCTTTCATAGTCTCAATGAGAATGTTAAAATGCGGATGTTTAGCAGGTATAATGTTTACAGTGATCATTATCGAAATAGCTAATATTTCTGAATGAATCACTTTAGTTTAAGTTCTGTTAAAAATTTGCCATAGAAATAATTGGGACTTGAATATATAGTTTTAAAGACAAAGAATATGTGAGGCGAATATGTCATTAGGTTTTCAGGTCACAAGGTTTTTAATGGCGTTAGAAGTGGCTATTTCAAAGACCTCCTTTTTCCTCTCTTCGGTGGCACCTATGGCAATGAGCAATAAGTGCTGGTGTGTTTTTGAACCTGATTCCCAGAGATCCAAACAGTGCCGCCTGTGTGACGTCTTCAGTTGGTTGGTATTTGGCACCTAGGCCACGCCTGCATAACAATTTCAGGTCAGCATGCATGAAAGTGAAAAGGGGTCTGAGATGAGGAAAAAAAAACTGCAGTGGAAAAAAACTGCACACTGCTTCGCACACAAGAGAGCTGAAGAGCGACTGGCAGAAAGATAACTGCAGCGTGATGGAACACTATCTGTCGGCACAGATGCCTACTGTGAATGTGAGGCCTTTCATATAATTTCCATCAGTTAGTCAAAGGCTCAATCATCATTGTGTTACCTCATGTGGTAATAGGTAGTGACTTTACATTTATTTAAATGAAAATCCTCCAGGTTGCCACTTAAAGGGATCCCACAGTTCTTACTATTTTAGGAGGACATGAATAGCTGCACCAGATTTTATGGCAGTCTATCCAGGAGTTTTCGAGAACATTTTCCTCTACACCACAAATGACAAACTCATGATGATACTAGAGGAAGTCGCAGGGCATCAGCAAAGTTATTCAGACTCACCCTCTGGGAGACCTGAATGACTGTGCAGAATTTTCTAATTTAACTCGTAAATTTTATTGCATAAAACTTTGACCTGCTGGTGGTATTAGAAGACATAAATTAGGATTCATCCTCTGGGCATCATTGATATCTCTACCAAGTTTAGTTCCAACTAATGAACAAAAGTGGCAAATCAACCCACTGACACCGCCATCCATAGAACTGCACTGCTGTTGAGGTTAAAATAGTGATAAATGCTTGATCAGGTAGTTTTGTTTATGCCTGAAGGTTTGTCTCCAAAGCTACAAGAACACTGTAATATATAGATACCAACAAGAAATCGCCTGACAGCCAGTTAAGTATAATTCTGCCAAGTTAATAACAAACATTTCTCCTCATGACAAAGCTCTGTCTGAATTACGACAGCAATGATGATAGGGCTGCTGTCAGAGTTCTGTGTTAGAGGAGCAAAAGAAGATGTCACCTCTTCTCTTGCTTTGGTTCCAGCATTTTACAATCTTGCATTGCCTCTCAGGGATTTCATCATCAGCATCATAAAGTGTATTTCATACCAGCCATTTTACAGGTGGGCCGACAGCATTGTTCATTATATTGTCGCAACGGCGAGGCTTGGCTGCAGAGTCGATCAGTGATTTGTTTAACTCCTGCAGCACTAAAACATAATATGCCCCACACCCCTTGTGTAGTACCTTTTCTAATTGCTTAGTAAGTTTCAACAACACCAATGTTTCATTGAGCTCGGAATTAATTTCCTGGTGGGACTTTGAGCGGAACATCTCTATTACTGCATGTTTTCATAATTGAAGCCAGAGGCTTGTAAAAAAAAAAATAAAAAAAGGATTTGTGCTTGCTTCATTTGCAGTGTTTCCTTCCATAAAATGGTTAAAGTGACCCTCTTATTGCCAGATTGTCCACTAAATCATTAATGTAGGCACATATTTCAAACATATACTTGCACTGTATCATATAACGGCCTCGTCGCTGATAAATGATCAATATCTACTCCTCTCCTTTCATTTTAATAACAAACCACTTCAGCTTGATAGCTATGGGGCTAGTAGTGGGTAGTGGAGAAATACCCTGGAGTGCATAGCTGGACCAGAGCCAGGAAGTAAGGATTAGCCCTCTGGACCTGCAGCATATCCACCACATCAACAACCTCTTCCTGAGCTGATTAGGCAGCAGTCTGAGATTTTTTAATATGAATCGACTTGTTTAGTTTTCATCTAAGTATTATTGTGATAATCAGGCACGAAGGAGATTTATAGTAGATTAAAAATACTCAGAACCTAATTGGGTTTTCAGGTCAAAGTATATGTAAACAACCAACTGCATTTGATTTCTTTAAACAGTCAAGCTGGAATCTCTAACTGAATGTACAGATGGATGACAAATTAAAGGAAAAGCCAACATAAAGTCTCTTAGTAAAGGTATTAGGCCACCAAGTGCCACCAGAACAGCTTTACCTCCTAACTCTGGAGGGATGTAACGTCATTCTTCCAAAAGATTTTTTTTTTCATCTGGTGTTTTGATGATGATGTGGGAGAGTGCTGTTGAAAAGCTCCCGTAGGTGTTTTACTGGGGTTGAGATCTGGTGACTGTGAAGGTCATAGCATAAGATTCACATTATTTTTTATACTTAATAAACCATTCAGTGACCTCTGGGACCCTATAGATGGGAGCATTGTCTTCCTGGAATAGACCACTCCTTTCAGGATGGAAATGTTTTAACATAGGATAAAGGTGATCACACAGACAAACTACGTATTCATTTGCAGTCTAAGGGGACAAGTGGACCCAAACCCTGCCAGCAAACTGTCCTCACAGTATAATAGAGCTACCGGATCCCCTCATTGTAGGGGTGAAGTATTCAGGTTTTTCCGTTAATTTGTCTATACATCAGAGAAGCACCAGAATTTGCCTGGTCTTCTGGCTTGTTGTGCAACATGTTGGATACTTCTTAAATAGAGCTGTAATCTGACGTGTCCAAGATCTGTCTTGCGTTATAAATGGTTGGCACCTGTTGGTCGATTGAAAAACATCCGGAATGGGATCCAGGATATGGAGCTGGAAACATCATTACATCTGCTGAGCTGTTTAAATCATGCTTTTAATGGACATAACAATCTTGCCATGTGGTGCACTGAGAAGCTGCAGTAGAGCTGTTGGTCATATCACGCCATTATTCTTTAAAGATTGAGGTCATCATAGAATGGTAGATGTTGAGATTTCTCTCACCTCGAGGTCCATTTTGTAGCTGCATCACAGCTTCCGGTCACATCAAATCAGTTTGCATTTGAGTAAATGTTCATCTTTTTGGTCATTCGAAGGGCTTCTCATTCATTTTGGCTCAGAAGCTGACACTAAAAGTTTACTCTAGACCTTGGAAACATTAGTCGACAAAACAATCTCAAAGCTAAAAGAGGAGGGTTGAATGATGTGATCGAAACGTCCAGCTTTTAAATAGACCTCGTGATGAGATTTCTCTGCCAACCACCGTTTCCAAGATCAATAATGAACTTCCAATCTCAAAATATTTGTAATGGCAATGTGCAATCTAAGTGAAAGCGTTTCACACCAGTATTAAGAAATAAAGTGGGTTACATTTTCTCTCTAAAATGCAATGTTTGTTTGCCTTTTTCCCTGGGCTGGACATTAGATAGCTTCAGTGTTGGAAGGGTTTTGTGTCCTGGCTTTTATACTGATTGTCCACTCTGGAGTAGTCATGGCAGTGTGTAGTGTGTGTTTCCTACACAGTGCTTCTGAGCCACTGTCCTTGTGTTCAGCAGTGTAGCTGATAGCGAGAAAAGGGTCTAGTCTGCCAAGTATCAGGCCTTTGATGAGTGACGCAAAGCAGCCAGGCCTTAGGTTGTGCAAAAGCCCCTCTGTGTTTCTGTAGTGAGGGGGCGGCCTTGAAACAACCACCCTCCTCAGTCATAATCATCCTAAGCAAGCTTTGGACATTGTTTTGGAGCTGTGTTAACCATGTGTGATGTGCTTTTTCTGTCAGGAACAGGATAACGCCCCGCACGCTAACAATGGATGAAATCTGAGCCATGGGCTTTGGGGAGACGTGTTTGATGAAAAACTAGCACCATTTTCTGTCGGCCGTTGGCGTTCACACTAGTATTGTGGAGACAGAATGGTTTTGAAAGCCCTCCGAAGATTTTTACCGAGCACTCCCAGGCCCCAAGTACTTGGCAGTTGTACCCTGTAGCATTTCAAACATTTCAGTTTGATGTGTCATCAGGAAGACGTAGTGAAATTCTTCCGAGCTATCCTGTGCAAATTAAATTGGTCATGCTTTCGGCGAGTACAACACAACACGTAACAAAATACCCTATCGCAGCGTTGAAAATTATGAGAGTTCCTCGGCTGTACAAACGAATTCCCTGAGCTCCATTTGTCCCTGACTTTTGCCCTCTGCCAGTGTGGATGAGGAAGAAACTACTCATCAGTGGATTTAAGGGCCTGCTGATGTGTAAAGCTGAGGCTGAAATGGTGAGTAAGGGCTGAGCAACAGAGTAAAGCTTACTAACTCGAACCCTGGGGCTTTTGTAGAATATTCCTTTTATGGGGTCACTCTCTGTGAAGACTCCAGTGGGCCTGAGTTGCTAGAGACATGACTAAGGCAGTAACAGAGTTGTTGGCAGGCAACACTGCGAAAGAGCGGTTAGATCTACACAGAAATGAGCCCGTCAGCCATCGCGCTAAAAATAAGAAGTCCTTAAGCAGAAAGGCTGCCTCAAAGAGCGCCTATCTGCTTTATTTGGACTAAGTGAGGAGTCCAGTCAGTGAAGGTTATCTGTCCTCTCTGTTGAGGTGCTCCAACCTGGGCCTGCTGCTCCGCGCCGGGAATGCTCAAACCAACAGGGGATTCCCGAATCACAGCTGCTTTCTCTTGCTGGAATGATGTGTGAAATGTGTGGGTTTCTTCGCTTGTGGTTGTTGTTTTTCTTTCTTTCTGTTTCTCTCTCTTCCCCTGCTCTTCTTTTCCAGGCATGGCTCAGTGATGGCTGGTGGAAGGAGGGTTGGGGGGGTGAGGCATTGAGCAGTGAGTTAGCAGCAGCGTGCTCGACGCCCACTCCCTCTCCAGTCTTCCTCTCAGGCTTCCTGTGGGATTGAAGAGGAGTATGGCTTTAACAGGGAAGGAGAGGGAAAAAAAAAGGGGGGGGTTGTCTTGGGTAGAATGAGCTTCAATAGGGGGAATGTCTGGACGTTAAAGAGGAAGTGGGTTGAATGTTGGAACATTCTCGGGGAATGGTGGGTGCATTATTGGAATTTAAATGGGCCTGGAGTTGTGTGAGTTTTGAGTAACAGCGGTGGGATTGTTTGGTACCTTTGCAGAGCGCTAATGGACTTTCCAACAGGACATGAGGGAGGATGGACTGATTAAAATTATGGCTTCATTATTTGGGCCCCTGTTTCAGTGAAAGGAACAACACTGTGTTTAACCAATTCGATGAAATCAATTCGGTGCCCAGTAATTTATGCCTTTCGCAATGCGTCTACTATGACTATTGGGTAATGAATACATCACTGACTATGGACATAAATATGCAGTGTGTTGATTATTCACAGCAGTGGCTCAAACAATAACTAGCATGGATGCAATAAAAGAGCATCCGGTAGGTCACTAACTACATAATGATTATTTTCAAATCAAGAAGTTGGCTCGCTAAAATTACAAAACAAAAAAAACAAGCTCTCTCCATTTCCTCTCGTAAATGTGGTTCATTTGTTTCTTATCTTTGTTTTTGAGTTTTTTTGCCTCTTCTCCAGTATAGTACTCCAAACTTTGGTGGAAAAAAACGTAACTCTGCATTCCTCTTAAGAGCAACACAACAAGCTGTCAACACAAAAGTGAGATGTTATCACCATTGTACATTTGTGTGGTAAATACTCAGCAAAAATCTGTTGATACATGCAGGCTGACATTATCATTGGATGTTGTCTTTCAGGCAACCAGGAAAATATAACTCTTTTTTTACCTCTATTTTTAAATTCTCTCTTTTACATTTATGCTTCCTTTATAGGTGAATATTTTACACTTTAGCAGCTAATGCTACACTATGTTCATAACTTACATGCTTACTTTTTCTGTCTTTTGTGCTTGGCACGTACTGTGCACTAAGCTTATCACAGCTTATTATGAAATAACTCTGATGGTAGTCAGAGCAAACTAAAACAGTATAGCCTTAAGTTTGGGCCAAGAAACCAGAACATCGAGCTGAAAGATGCTTTACAGCTCCCTAAAGTTAATGTGAAGAGAGCTGCAGAGTTGTATGATATTTCTTTTCAAGTACTAATTACCCCTTTCATATCACACATAGTGATCTGACCTATTGATAAAAATAGTGATAATGATAACAATCTAACCTTTATTGATCCCCTTGGGGAAATTCCTTCTCTGCATTTAACCCAACCTTAACTATACATACTAGGAGCAGTGGGCTGCTGCAGTGCAGCGCCTTGGAGAAGTCAGGGGTTAAGGGCCTTGCTCAAGGGCCCACAGTGGTGGTGAATGGGACAAGCGGTCGCTCTCACTTTCCCACCTCAACCTCTTGCCAGTTCAGGGGCTCGAACCGGCGACCCACCGGTTACAAGTTCGCTTCACAAACCACTAGGCCACCACTGCCCCGATTATTTCACCTTTAAAATGAGGAAAACAACTTATTTTTTCAGGAGCAATGTACGTGTTACTGTATGCAGACGCAGTTTTTTCCTTCAAATTTTGTAAGCTGTTAATTTATGTTAGCAACACTTACACAATTCCATTAATCTCCATTGTATTAGGGTGTCACTGCTCTTCAATCTTCTCATTCTTAAATAAGACATCATTTGAGGCTGCCTTTAAGGTCTTAGAAATGCTGCTCATCACAGTATGCGAGATTGTGAGTATACATACTGTTTTCCTGTGTTTGTGCACAACCTAAATCCATGATTTCCTCACGCTGAGGTGGAGAGTAAACAATATGATGGCCCGGCCACAGGTATCTGGAGTGTCTCACTGACTGGTAGCAAGCAGTCGTCAGGAGCGCAGAGTAAACATTAGCCTTTTTGGTCTTTATTTGGTCACTTTGCTGAGCTTTTAGCAGACTAAACTTCACTGGCTGCGCTCAAACTTAAGCCGGGCCAGCAAGTGTAGTCAGAGGGATGGAACTCTTTAGAGGACATGTGACGTGTTTGGTAGGATTCTTCATTTTCTTGTGTTCTGCAGCTGACCACTCCCATGTTTTGTCCCCTTTGTTAGCCTTCAGGGAAAGGTCATCCGTGTTCATACGTCAAGTGCAAAGCTTTACACCCCCTTTCCACAGTTTGACCCCACAGCCCACTGCTATGTCCCACATCTACATTTGGTTAGCTAAACCACAAACCACTCCTGACTCTCGTTTTTTTCTCTCCCTCTCACTTCCTTTCCATCGGCCCTCCTTCTCAAATAGTACATTTAGTTTGATTTAAACTCTCCTCATGTCGTCCTCCCCCGGAGACGATAATCAGCTACCATCTGTTTGAGCATCGCAGGGTGGCCATCTGAACTCACCCTGTGCAAAGATCAACTTCCTGAGATGTCAGAGGGGCTTGTGTTGTTGCATTCACTGGGGATGGGGAAGGAAAGTGTGTGCGTGTGTGTTGGGATGGAGTGGTGGGGGGGTATCCTCCAGTCCTTACTGGCCCCTTCTTCTTTTCTGAGGCCCCAAGATGTTTTCTCTAAGGGATTGATACATCTCCCACGCAAAGGAAGGCTGCATTTCCCCTGAACAGAGAGCAGGATATCAGGAATTTTTAAACTCTTACTACAAAGTATGTTTATAGGAACATATCACACCACCACAAAACGCATATATGACGACTAGTAATGCTGCTTTTGTCTTTATATGACATTTGATCCCTCGTATCCGACTGAATCTCAGCCAGTCAGGGAATATACGAGGAGGAAGTATGAGCTGAATGCACTGAAAGAATAAAGGAAGTGGTTTTTTCCCCCCATTCATTCACTGATAGTGGGCTTTGTGAGATTTATGCTTCCCTGAAATCTGAAGGGTTGGGAACTGGGATCACTGCAACCCCAAGGAGCCCTGACTTTAAACTGATGAAAGCAGATTGTGTCTTTTTTTTTCTCCCCCTTCCCATGACTGTCCTCCTACCATACGCTGGCACAGATATATGAGGGGGTTAACCATAATTTACCTACAAATAAGGGAATTAATCCTGGCATCGATTTCTTATCAGGGCAGGAACATTGCAGAAGATTGAGTTACATAAGCGGTTTTGCTGTAATGCTGTTGACTTGGAGAGAGAAATAAACAAGTCCTGTCAGTAAGCACTGTAACTTCCCTTTAATCATGTTATTATCGGACTCTGGACACAGTGTAATTGAATTACAGGTAGTGGAAGAGAGGAAGAGAAAGAGGCAGGAACATTGGTGATGCCTGTTGAAAGGTATACAGCATAATGATTTACTGTAAATGTATAGAAAACCGTTCCAAAGGAAATCATTAGATGTCCCAGGAAAGTTGGTTTGCATTTGTGAACGCTCCCTATTTCTACAAAAGTTTCATCCAAACACGTAAATGAGACCTCAGAAAGTGAATTTATGGCAGACTTTGACTTTTTTTCCTTTGGCTGGTTTTGGTCCTTAACGTTGTACACTTGATCTCGCCATGTTTAGTTAATGTGTCTCAAATGTTTACTGTAAATTGTCTGCAGTGACTTTGGTTATGTATCCTGCTCTATTTGGACCCCTTTTCTCCGTAAAATAAGTTTCTCATCTTCAAAGTTGAAAGAAGAGGTTTACTTTGTACCGTCTGGTGCCAGCACTGCTTTCGTAATTAAGAAGACAGACACCCTAACACAAACAATAGCATTAATGCAATCCAGTGCAGCAGGGCTTCAGTAAATGCTACAAGGACAACTACCATATTTTAGAAAACATGCATAAAACACAACAATGTTAAACTAATTCTTTAAGTTCAAATTTGATTGAGAGATAGCCTCAGAGGGATGTTGCTTCAACACAAATTCCACAAAAATATTAATAAGACATTGCTCAGAATTGCAGCATAACAATAAGCCTTTATTAATCCTACAGTGGGGAAAGTTGCATCATTACAGCAGCAAGGGGGATAATAATAATAATTATGTAACCTTTATTGATCCCCTTGGGGAAATTCTTTCGCTGTATTTTGACCCATCCTATTTAAGTTAACCTTTAACTATACATACTAGGAGCAGAGGGCTGCCGTGGTGCAGCGCCCGGGGAGCAGTCAGGGGTTAAGGGCCTTGCTCAAGGGCCCAATAGGTGGCTACAGTGGGGGTTTGATCCTCTGATCAGTAGCCCAGGGGCTTAACCTGTTGCGCCGCCACTGCCCTCCATATAGTAATGCAAACATTTAAAAAATATCAGTAGAGACATAAGAAATAAACAAAAATTATAAGTACTAGATCAGGTTGTCAAAGTTCCTCTGGATGTGTAAATAATGTTTAAGGTTTCATTGGTATTGCAGAGATTCTTCCATGACTAGAAATACTGATATTGCACAGATTCTTGTATATGTAGAAAAATCGATACTGCAGAAAGTTTTTAAATGTACAACATATTCATAATTCACAACTTTAAATGTGATAATAATGCACCAGAAAGAAGTATGGCAGTTTTTCAGTGTGTGTTTTTTCCTGATTGGAGGTTTCTCTGTGATTTTACACTTCACATATACAGTGTAGCATTTCTAAAGTAAAGTTGACACAAGCTTTAAAGAATTACATAGTAAGATCCACACATTTAACTTTAATTTCCTGCTCTTAGAGACAAATACTAGTTCACCAGCTCTATCACATGCATGTGAATACTCAGCCCGAGCCTGTAATTTCTTCGAAAGACAGACAGGAATGCACCTGGTGCGATACAGTATATTCTCTTTGTGGGTAAACACTTATTTTGGACTGGAACAATGAGCTAATTATGTCACATAATAAGCTTAGGCAGTGTCTTTCTCTTTAGTCGGCCAGATCCCATAGCCTCAAGAAACAAATATCTACCCACACACCCTTGACTTCCAACACTAGTCCCCAAGTAAACATCAAAAGAGTGATATGTGACCGCACATTTCAACAAGCTTAGATGACTAATGATCGGGTTTATCAAGTCTTTTGTCTACCTCTGACTGGGTGCTGATCAACGCAGCTCACTTCCAGGCAGTTTCTCGTACTGCTCACATTGTCGCACACTTACACTCATGCCAGTACACCCACACACACACAGTACTGAGGAAGAGATATACCAGACCTGCCACTCCTTTCTCTTGCAGTTACCTTCTGGACATTTTGTGACGACAGTACAGCTGGAGTAAGTGAAGCAATCGGTAATTAGTCTTTGTCACAGTATCAGTTACATCACCGAAAACCCCACCCATGCCCTTGCGTTTTAGTAGACTACATGCAGCGAGTTGCGTTTAAGAAAGCTGGAAAATTCAATGTTGAGTCAGCTTATATGGAAAAACACAGTCATTTGCAACGTGCATTTTCTTTTACTCACTAACCTGTTCATCTCTCACAAAGGTAGTTTACAAGTTGTGCAAACTTTTATGACGCATCTAACTCACATATATGGGAGTCGTTTCCATTTGTAAAAGGTTGTGTTGTTAAAGAATAAAACGGTAACGAAGCCATCTCTCAGATTTAACTTCTGGTGTTGCTCCAGCCTGACCTAGTTTCTTTCTCTTGGAGCAGCCCTGATGAGGAAGTCAGTTTATGGCCGTGGAATATCGGGTCATTTACCACCTGCACCAGAGTTATGAAATCAACAACTGGACAAGGAGAGTGTTTACTGTGGCTATTCGCCTGCTCACTTGAGCAATCATAGTTTGGCACTCAAAGTCTGAGCTTCAGTTGCAGGAAGTTTGTTGAACCTTTGGTCACCTGCCTCATCCTGCTTATCATAACTATTAACAGAAGAAAACATTCAGGCAGGGAGCAGCCTGTGTGTATGCATATGGAACACAAACACACGCAGTCACGCACACACACACACACACACACACACACGCACACACACACACATATAATATATATATATAGCCTAACGACAAACAAGTTAATCCTAAACTCTATTAGCAAACTATCATTTGTGTTGCTCAAATCAGGTTTATTAATATTCACAGCAGCAAAATTATGACAACCTTTTGTTTATTACAGTTTGCTTTTGCAGTCTGAGTAATAATTAGGAGGCTAATTACATCTCGCATGGCTCCTCTAATTAAAACAGTCAGCTTGCTTTTGCTCATCTGCCTCTGCTGCTTGGGCGTTAGGCTGCTGGACTGCAGGGTTCAAGTCGGAGAGAACCCTCAGGGACAAACTAATGAGGAGGAAGAAGAGGGAGGGCGGCAGACAGCTGTTTGTGCCTAATTCTCACTGATTAGGTTCCTTTTGGTGTTGGTGTGTGAATTCAACACAACACAAAGAGTAAAATACACAGTGGAAGTCGGGGAGTTTGAGTGAGCTGAAGGATGTTATGCTTCTTTTTCTTCTTCCAGTCAGATATGGCTCAGTACAGTTATTTGAACTGTTGTGTTTGGGTCGTGAGGTGTGTCTCAGAATTTGGAGAGCATGGTTTGGCTTTCTCTGCAGTCAAGAGCTGACATGTTGTGGAATGTGACCTAGACATTACTCCAGCACCATAATTTCTAATAAACAGGAGGAATAATCTTTTGTTTTTCTGAACATGTTGCTCAAGTTAAGCCATAATTAAAACTGGAAAGGAGGTAAAAAAAATCTAATATGTTCTTATTGTGTGTGCATGCAGAGAGTTTGTGTGTGTGTATGGCTGTGTGTTGGATGGGTGGCTTAGTTCCTTAACACCACAGACTCCCTCCTTATTGCCAGTCAGAACCTGTCTGACCAGCTCTGGATGACTGAACACGCACAGTGGAAGATGACCTGTTCTCCAAAGACACTCATTCTTCGTTTAAAACTACATTCATTCAGAAAAAGCCTTTTGTGTCTTCTTTGCCTATCAGTATTACTGCCTTCCTTATCAGGACATTTTATTGTGTAACACTAAGCAGCCACAGAATCGTTATCCTGTGTATCTCCCTGTCAATGACTTTGTTGTTGAAGGAGCTAAAAACTCGACCAAAAAAAGTCCAGCGACCAGCGTTTAACTTAAGCCCTAAGTTGTTTTTAAGTCATTACAAAAATTTGCCCTGAAATCAGATATGCTTAAATTAGGCTGAAGTTATTTAGACTGTTATTAATTATCAGATTTATAGATCTGAATTGCTCCCAAGAAAAGCTCTCACAATTCTTCTGGAATGTGTGACACACCACATCTTTTCTCTGAAATACCACAGTGGAGATGCTGGTCGCAGGCGCTGTTTTAACAGGGCTGCATAGCGGTGGAAACACTGAGGCCTTTGCCAGTATAAATACAGTTAACTCACTTTGACTCGCAACAAGAGCTTGCGTCGTCACTGAGATTTGATTTCTGTTGTAGATGCAACCCAGATCGGTTATTTTCACATGAAAGCTGGCCAAGTTATGACTGCACAGACCAAATTCAGGAACAAAGACACACAGCAAGTCATAAATTGAGCCAGTGTGTTATATAAGCAGTGGATGTGTCTTACTTGTACTGTGGGCCTTGGATTAAAGCTTTTGTGGCGCTGCACTGCAATTGCAGATGATTAATGAATCCATTCTCCACTTGTTTCTTGTCTTTCCTGCAGTATGCCAAGGTATCAGCAACCGTTTAAACCTCCTGGGTTCTAAAGACGACCACTACCTGAACATGGTGAAGACCTTCAGTAACTGCACCGTGGTCCTGGAGAACCTGGAGATCACCCACATGGAGGAGCATCGTGACCTGTCCTTCCTTGGGGTAAAAACTGCAAACAGTTAGCGGTTGAGGCTGAACACGCACATAACAGATCGGTGAAGGTTTCTATTATTTTAAGTTGTCTCTTTGGTGGTCTGAAGCCGGTCTGCCAAGCAGTCAGTCCGGGATCTCTGCAGGTTCATAACTGCTCCTATCGCTTCAGATAACTAAAATCAGTGGGGAGTGATAACTTATGATGAGTCAGTGTGTTTATAATGCTCTGGTTGGAGCTTTCATTAAAACCCAGCTGTAAAGACAGGGTTGTGAACACCGACCGGGCAGTTGTGATGAGGGACCACACACACACACACTCACATACAGGCTAGCATGCAAACACGGAATAACATACAGGCAGCAGACATGATGCAGCAGTTCCAAGAGTTTGGTTTATAATAAAAACAAGGGGAAATATCACTTTTAAAAATCCTCTTTGTGTCACTCTCATTTTTCTCTCTGAACTGTGACCTCTGTCCAGCTGTCATAACCCAGATGCTGGAAGCTCTGAGTTGTGTCAATGTGCTAATGGAGGTCTCCTTCATGGCCTTTTTTTTTCTTTCTTCGAGCTACATACATAAAACCCCAAACATTTTATAGTTGAAACTGGTGAGGAAGACCTGCAGACAATAGTCAGGGCTGAAAAAATTACTCATGCAGTCACTCATATACAAAATTTTGAGAGGAAAAAAAAAACGATGAGTTCTAAAGTTGTTCTAAAATAATTTTTTTCTAGTTTTTAAAGTCAATCAAAAGGTAAAAGAGTAAAAGACAGTGCTTTTTTTTGCTATC
>OMNN01098955.1:0-23432 GCA_900302755.1 Chromis chromis | reverse complement strand
AATTACACACATCTATCTTGGGCTATTGCAATAATAATACAGCCGCAGTCTTTTTTAAGTCTGTCATTACAATGGATGACCTATTTTTAATTTAATTCTGATTTACATTACTCTTGTAGTTAGAAAACCATTGACTTTGCACATTGCACATTCTTTAATTCACAGGCAGGTATTCCCTTCTTTTCTCTATACAGTCTATTGAAGAAGTGGGTGGCTATGTCCTGATCGCCCTCAACACAGCATCCAGGATTTCTCTGGAGAACCTGCGCATCATCCGAGGTCATACCCTCTATGAGGGAAAGTTTGCACTTGCTGTGCTTGCCAATTATGAGAAAGAAATAGATAAGGGTACCAATGAGCTTCTTCTGAACAGCCTGACAGGTAGGTCCACCCCAAAATGAAGTTTTCTATCACAGACCTTTCTCCAAAAATCTCTGTAATTTTTTTTTTTTAAACTGCAAAAGTCCATCAAATTCACAAAGCGGTTACTTTTGCAGAAATTCTAAAAGGAGGCGTGACGTTTGCGAAAAACCAGCTATGCAATGTGGAAACAATACAGTGGTATGATATTGTCAGTGCTGACAACAAAACCATGGAGCTCCCAATTGCTAGCAACAACCCACTTTGTAAGTATTACATTTTCACAACAGAAGACAAACAACCAAAAATAAGTCCATCTGTCTGGGTTTTGTGTGTTTAAAGGGTGAGGTGGGTTAAACGTTTTGCAATGTATCTTTTCACCTGCCCTCACAGGTAGAAGATGTGATTCGAGCTGCTTCAATGGTTCATGTTGGGCGTCTGGTCCTCGAAACTGTCAGACTTGTAAGCTCTAAATTTATGTTTCAGTTTTATATCATGTATCAATAATACCAAATGATAACACAAGTACTGTATGTATCCTAAAACACTAAATAGTTTCCATATTATACTAATCGGACACAATGGGTTTCTCTTGCATTCACATTACATGATAGGCTCATTTAAATATAAGCTACATACAAACAACAACAATCTGAAACTAATTTGTGCACCTGCTCTATTAGTTTTGCATCATTTGAACATGTTTAAATATTCTGACATACAGTTTTGATATGGCCTCAGAATCACAAACAGAAGAATGACTCGCTGGTGCTGGTCACTCTACTGAATATGTGCCTTGTGACTTTCCATCCCCAGTTACAAAGCTGAACTGTGCCCAGCAGTGCTCTAAGAGATGCAAAGGACCTTCACCAAGTGACTGCTGCAACGAGCACTGTGCCGCAGGATGCACAGGACCCACGGCGCGAGACTGTCTGGTGAGACGACACCTTCATGTGCAGGACAACATGAATAAAGACACGGTTGAACAGCAAAGCACGCTGAATATTTCATGCTATTCCATTAAATCTAAACGAGAACCCTCCAACCAAACAAAGCTCTCTCTCTCTCAGCAGCATCTGTTTTTATGATCAGAAATATTGTTATTGGTTTCAGTACCAATGAGACATGTAACTGCTGATTAAATCTTTCATTTGGCAGTGCCTGGAGTATCGGCGTCTGCTCTCCCTCTCTATGCAGCTCCGAGGATTAAGCCAAGGCTGTGATAGAGGAATGCAGTGTTATCATTAGTGTGGGGCTCTGTTTTGGTCCCAGATGACTGTTGTTTGTGCTGCAGGCCTGTCGGGACTTCCAGGATGACGGGGTGTGTAAGGACTCCTGCCCAGGCCTCATGCGCTACGATCCCAACCTGCACATGCTGGTTCCTAACCCAAATGGAAAGTACAACTTCGGGGCCACCTGTGTCAAAAGCTGCCCACGTAAGAGAAACTTTTTTTTTTGTATTATAGCCGATTTTTTTGTTAAACTTTCAGTCCTTCTATATATATTTATTACCCTACATAAAAGCACACAGTGTGGCTGTTGTCTCCACTGTCAAGATAAATAAAAGCAAGGTTGTGGGCTTCACTTGGCAATATGAAAACACACCATGCAGGATTGTGAGCTTTTTTCACATTGTGGTATGCTGAACAAGTGCCCAGGTTTGTCCTTCAGGGTTGTTAAACATTCAGTGGTTACAGTTTGTCCAAGTTTAATTATAAACTGTATAAACGGGGAAAGAAAATGATTGAGTTTCAGTGTGTGTTAATGCAACAACCGTTGTTCATATGTTTAACTTACACAGTGTGGGTCTGTATTACTCAATCTATATTGTATGACCTACATTATCTACTACTGGTAGTATAACTGCTACAAGCTATTATTGCTAAAAGGAACATTTAGATTTTTATGTGTTTTACTTTTGGCTTTCTATGTCGAGATGATTTGTAATACTCAACCTGTTTGTGATGAATCTGATATGATTTTGAAAGTGCACCTCCTATATTTTGCAATCATTCCAGATAATTATGTTGTGACTGATCATGGAGCCTGTGTGCGGACGTGCAGTGGTAACACATACGAGGTGGATGAAGGAAAAATTAGGAAATGCGCCAAGTGTGATGGACTGTGTCCAAAAGGTGGGAGGTTAAGCTGTTACTGTGCAACCTGGAGACATATTTCTGACAATATACAAAATAGTACAGTTACATATACAGAACATTTTCTTAAGGAAAGTGCTTTGGCAATCATTTTTTGTTTGTTTTTGCATCCATTGTGCTTTACAAAATTTGTGAGACATATATTTTAGTTTGGTGCCTCTTTATTTGTGCATAGAACTGACCTGACACCTGTCAAAAACATGAATGTTTGTATGTTGTTATTAAGTGCTATCACAATACAAAATGGACATAGGCCTAATATAAGATGTCTTTGTTTTGACAGCTTGATTATTAAGGGTTAGGGGGGTTAAGGTTATATGAGTAGGGTTTAATGACTAGTTTTAATTCTACCAGTCTTGAGATCAAGAAAAATATAATGACACAATTATAATGTTCTCATGACAACAAATGTCAGAACCAATCACATATGGCAGTTTATTGCGATGTAAACACATGAAGCTAAATGGTTTCTTCAAGGTCTATGTCATGTTTATAACAGCTTTATGGCATCTCAAATAATATCCACTGAAATAACCCTATTGAAAATGAGTCATAACAGTCATAAACATTTATAAAGACGCCTTCGTGATCATGTTGTGTCAGTCTTAGTCTGCCAGGGAAGCCAAATGTGGTCTGTACTTTGTACTCCATTACTTTATTTAGAAGATATGGTTTAAGTTCTTTCCAAAGAATTAGTTTGGCATTTTGAGGAATATACTTTATTTGCTGACTTGCTGAGGAGACACCTCTCTTATTGCCTGTCAACAGGTTAAAAAGTATGTTGTATTTTAACAAAAAAGGCCAACCCTAACCCTCACCCCGTAAACAAATAGCTTAGCACATCACTTGCCATAAAACTACAACTTGCCAGATATACACTTTGTCTTCTGCATGATATATAGATATACTGTATATAATATAAATACTGGTTGGATGGATTTTTTATCACTTTTAACCAGAAGTCAATTGTGTCAAGTGTTTTGCTAGGCTTAGCTGCTTTATGCTAGGCGAAGCCACAATGTACAATCTTTTCAATTCTTGGCAAGAAAGCAAATGAGAGTATTTTACAAAACGCCAAACTGTCTCTTTAACTCATATATCACTCTGTGATAAATAGAATATAATACATTGTTACAGATAAGCAGTATGCAGTTAGCTAATGTGATTAGCAACACCTTTGACAACTACATGCTGATGCAAATAGGATAATACTGTAAGGGTAATGAGCACTCTTGACCACCTATGATAATTTTTAAATATATTTTGCTGATAATAATACTTTGTACTGTACTTCCATCAAGGTATTGCTTCTGTTACTCATCTGAATACTGCTTCTAACACAATTTGTTTCCTTAATTGTTTACAGTGTGCAACGGACTTGGAACAGGAGACCTGACTCACACTCTGTCTATTAATGCCACAAACATTGACTCCTTTAAAAACTGCACTAAAATCAATGGAAACATTGCCATCATGCTCCCATCGATTTATGGGTAAGTTGAGGACATTAATTGTAAACAGTTTTCATGCCCGTCAACATCAGCTGTAATAGATTGCTGGGCACCTTTACCAAAAGCCAATTATTTTTTATTATTTGTAGGGATACATTCACCAAAACACCAAAGATGGATCCTGCCCAACTTAATGTGTTTAAGACAGTTAAGGAAATTACTGGTAAGACTACTTAAGACATGACTAATGCATGGCACCATAAAAAGCACACTGAAGCGTTTCAGAATTAACAAACCATTTGTTGCTTCAGGATACTTGTGGATTCAGACGTGGCCAACAAGCATGAGCTCACTTAGTCCTTTTGAGAATCTGGAGATCATTCGAGGAAGAACTAAACGGTATGTTCCTTGTAAAGACCCCCCGTAAATTCACAACCGCTGGATCACAAGGAAGAAATTAGTTTCTCAGGCGTTGAGTATTATTTATAGCTGTCATAAATTCTTTCCTTTTTTTCTTCTTGTCATTCTCTTCCACCTTGTGTAGTGGGAGCCGCAGTGTGGTTATGACTAATCTCGGTATCAACTATCTGGGCCTTAAGTCCCTCAAAGAAATCAGCGACGGAGACGTGGCCGTCATCAGGAACCAGGACCTCTGCTACACCAACATCAGCCACTGGAAGAGATTCTTCAAATCAAACGGCCAAATCGCTATGATAGAAGGCAATGCTGATGCTGCCACGTGTGGTAAATTGAATTTCCAACACTAAATTCAGTTAGATCCTTGTTGTTTTTGTAACTTCTGATTACATAAGCCAGATTTAATCAGTGGGGCTTAATATCAAAATTGGATAATTATGCGGGGAAGATCTCTTCTTGAGATTGTATGTTTGGTTACAGGTCTGAGGAACAACACGTGTGACAGGAAGTGTACCACAGAGGGCTGCTGGGGTCCAGGCCCGGACATGTGTTTTGCCTGCCGTGACTTCAGCCGTGATGGGAGCTGTGTTGACTCCTGCAACATCCTGGAGGGGTAAGGGAGGAATCTGGGACTGACTGCCTTTTAAGCTGCGCTCCTTATTTTAGACAAACAAGCAGTCTAAACATCACATCTGTGTGCTCAACAGTTCACTCCTTCAAAGTCTATTTTCGTACCGAGAGCATATGCCGACTGTGACATTTGATAAGTTTGGGGATTATTGAAAGAAACGTTAAGACCAAATACGATCCGAGCTATTTTGAAGTTAAATCTCCAGTAGATGTAAGACAAACACTGCAGCAGAAATGGTGCATTCACTCACATGTGTTTATCTTTGGAGATCTCTGTCAAACATTGAATCTTGACAGGCTTACAATTAACTTCTGCCCTCAAAGAGGGGATCAAGAATTTCACTTCACATGTAACTGTTTGAAATGAGGCGTGCCAGCGGTGAGAGTTTGTCAGCTTTGTTATTGCTTTTGCAGAGAACCGCGGGAGGCAGTCACGGATAAAACCTGCATGGAGTGTCACCCCGAGTGTCAGCGCATGAATGGGACTACGACCTGCATCGCGCCTGTATGTGTGTCACCAAATACTGAACTGATACTACAAACAAAACAATTATAGTCTTTAATAGAATTTCTGAATTTAAAATTTTTCATTTTTGTCACTCAGAATCAAAGAGCGCCACAAATAAATATTTGAGCAGCATAAAATGTATTCCAGAAGTGATGGTGCTGCTGATTTCTCCATCAGCAGCAGCCTTAATAGACCACAATGCAGTGCAGCCACAAGACACGTTGTGCTTTGAATAAGGGGTGTGGCTGTGTGATCTAACTGTCTTCTTTATAAGCTCTTAATCCCATCTTTAAATAAAAACAAGCTCAGGCTCCTTTTTGTGAAATAAGTGGCATCATTATCAAAAATAAATATCTAGGTTGGAGTCAGATTAGATAGAACTGTATTCATCCCAAATGGAACTCCTGTGCTAGATGCTGCTCAAAAGGCTGAGGTGGATTTAGGGAGAGTAATAAATGCTCTTGTATCACATAACTAAATTGTTATCGTACTTGTCTTTTCACTGGCCTAACTTTGAAGCATCTAACACGACTCTGTGGGTTTCCATTGCCAAACATTTGCTTCTTTATGAGGAAGAATGATGCAGCTCGCTTTGAGAAATTATTACTATGAGACAGTGCGGTTAACATAACATTTACAACTGCTCCAATAGAGTTGTAAACATCTTTTTTACTTTCAGGGTTCTGGAAACTGTACTAAGTGTGCCAACTTCCAAGATGGACTGTTCTGTGTCTCCCGCTGTCCCCAAGGCGTGCCAGGGGAGGGCGACATGCAAGTGTGGAAATACGCAGACAAGATGAAAGTGTGCCAGCTCTGCCACAAAAACTGCACTCAAGGGTAAAAGCATTGTTCAGTCGACCTGGGAACTGGCACTACTTCTCTCTGTGTTGCAAACATTTGTCTGTCGTAATGGTGATGCAGAAATGATTTCCAAGCCTGAAGGTTCAGCTGTGGTTGTGTTGGCACACATTGGGGAGAAAGGTCGGCTTTAAAAATGAGGCAATTCTTGCTGAGATTATTGGAATCAGACAATTTAGGACAGATGTTGTGGACCAAGACTGAAAAACAATACTAGTGTTTTTGCTAATTTTCCCATTTACAACAAATAAGATGTGCTTGACAGTATTATTGTGCAAGCCATACTATAGTTCTGGGACTTTTTTGTACCTTTCAGGCTGCCATTGGTTTCTCTTTGTTTCAGTATCAAGTTTTTAGAGGTCTGTAATACGTTTAAGAACAAAACAATAATGGCTCCTACTGAAAGCGGACCTAATTTTCACAGTTATATACAATCAGCATTCAGCCATGGTGGTACACAAATGAGTAACAAGGGAAGTGGTTCTGGAATTAAACCGCTGAAAGCAGCCACTTTGATGAACCTCTGTAATGGCCTTGTGTAACTTTCTATGAAGAAAAATACGATATTTGTTTCCATAACTTTTCAATAGTTTGGCGTTTCATAAATACATCACTGGTCTATGTGGAAATAAACAGTCCCCGGTTGACCCCAGTGATTGATGCATCTGTTCAAACTATTTAGTCTTGTAGAGTTGTAGCAAATTACAGAGGACTTGGATGCTTCCACTGGCAGAAATGAAATCAAATATGTTGTGAAACATACAAGTAGGACAACGGTGAATTGTTTTTTGATGGACAGCGATTGCTTCACAGGAAAAAAAAAAAGTCTCTCTGCTGACTTTGCAGGATGAAAGAATGCGGTTACATAGTTACATTGGATTCTTTGCATTGATTTATCCACAGGTGCATTGGACCTGGCCTCGGCGGCTGCCATATTAAAAGGTGAGTAAATGTAGTGGTACTGATCTGATCATGACTCTTTAAGGGTACACTGGCTTTGTCTCAGTCAGGTGTGCTGATCATATTTTTTCCTTGTTGAATAAAATGTACAACTGTGCTCTGTTTCCTATCTGCATTCTTAAATCAGATCGCTGTCTTTCAGCCCCCCTGGTCTTTCCATGATTGCGGCTGGTGTAGTTGGTGGGCTGCTGGCTGTCCTTATTGCAGGGCTGTCTGTCTTTGTGTTGCTACGCCGACGCCACATCAAGAGGAAGAGAACCATGCGCAGACTGCTCCAAGAGAGAGAGGTAAGATGAAGGAACTGAGTCACCACACTTGGAGGAACACACCAAGATGTTTAGAGAGAAAGAGATTGCATGTTTTTTGTTTTTTTTTGGTATTAACATATTGAGTATTTAAGACATTCGATCCGTCTTTGCAGTTGGTTGAACCTCTTACTCCAAGCGGAGAGGCGCCAAACCAGGCTCTGCTGCGGATCCTGAAGGAACCTGAATTTAAGAAAATCAAGGTGCTGGGATCCGGAGCTTTTGGTACAGTTTACAAGGTAATAAAATGCCTCAGAGCTGCGTCTCAAACCACCTTATCGTCAAACCTGAACTCTAGTGCTGAGCTTTACTGAAGCTGGAGCTCTGTAGTACTGTTTGTGCCAAGAACCAACACCCATCAGTGTTTTCACTCATCTACATGTGTTGTCAATTTTTCAATTAAACACACATTTTTAACTTGCCAGATCACGCATGAGTGACTTCACTCTCGCCTTCAGTGCCGTTGTATTAATGTGAGAATGTGTGCTTACGCAATGACATTGTGGGAACTCATCTTCCATATGGGGACAAAAAGCCGGTCTCCTCTAGGTTAACCAGCTATTTTAGGGTTGGTTTCAGGTTAGGCTAAATCTCCAGAGAAAGTATGTAAGTCAGGTCGATGTTCCTTTGTACAAAAACAAGTGTGCTCTTGGGTTTCTGCCTCTGTGAGGACGATTTTCAAATTTAGACCTTGACAGGACATAGGCAAAGTATAGCCTATAAACAGAACACAAATGCACTGTTAACTGTATGTTTTAAGGTAGGGGTGTACTCATCTAGTACATGCACATCTATATTATTGTACTGTAAGTGTATGCTTGCGTGACTTGATGATTCAGGTGTAATTGCAGCCTGTAAAATAAGACGCTTGTGTCCATACAGGGTCTGTGGGTTCCAGAGGGAGAGGATGTGAAGATCCCAGTGGCCATCAAGGTTTTGAGAGAGGCCACATCACCAAAAGCAAACAAAGAGATCCTGGACGTAAGTTCACTGATTTATGTGGTCAAGACCAAGTTTACTGTAATACTGAGTCACAACTAAAACGGCAATCCATTTCAAATGTTAGTTCCAAGTTTCCTTCAATTACGTGCGCGCTCTTAAAATACAAAAGTTAGAAATTTTATGCTAATTTTGTAGTAAGTATGACAATATTTTGACTAGATTTTAAAGATTCAGAAGTGCCTCAGTGTGTTACACAAAGTGAGTGACAGTTATTGCCCACCAGATGTCAGTTTAAGAGTAATGTATCCTGTAATTTATAGCACATGCAACTTTGTTTGAAACCAATGGCCACATGTTTTCCTTGTAATGGAGAATGTGTCATGTTACAACTGTCTTACGAGACTGTAGGAAATGGGATTAATTCACTGGAAGGCAACGTGTAGGCGGCTGTGTGTAATCCAAAGCTGAGGTGTTGTGGAAAAGAATGCAGTCCTGAAGCCGCACTGAGGAAACAGCTTGCTCTAAATGCATTATGCAACCAGACAAATGTGCACCTCAGATCCTGTGATTTTGTGGTTGTGCTGCTCCGTCACTGTACAATCTGCACGCTGTGGTGGACTCGCACGTCCTCTGAACTTGAGGGCAGTCTTGTATTTTAGGCGAAAAAAAGCGTAACCTCTTTGTCATCAGACTGTCAAAATTACAGAGCTCCTAGCAGAGAAGTGGTTATTTACTGAACAATGTTGATACTGTAATAGGCATGTTGAAAATATTTAGGGTCCAATTAATACACTCAGGACAGGAAACTTACTGAATAAAGCTCTGTTTGAAGTGCTGTTTGCACGGGTCTCCTTGCAGGAAGCCATTTTTACTGGCCAGTTCCGATTATCCCCATGGTTTTTTTTTTCCTAAAGCCGCTTTTCGCTTGTGATGACGGAGAGTTTCCACTCTTGGAGCAATAAAATCGAGTTGGCTGTGAATGACTGCTGCTAAGAAACTTGTCATTCAACACTGTGTATCTCCACATATGTTTTTCAAGCAATCAGCTGCCAGGATAAATATGATCGCTTCTACCAATATTTATGTGGAAGATGGAATAGGCTGTGGGACTTTGTAATCAAACAGACATTTTCCTTTTTTTTGCCTTTGAACCTTTACTCCATCAGTGTGTATTATGTCTTTTGTCTTTTTCCCATGCGCCCTAACCCTAACAAAAACTTTTCTATGTTTCTATGTACGTTACAGGAAGCCTATGTGATGGCCAGCGTGGAGCACCCCCATGTGTGTCGTCTGCTGGGCATCTGCCTAACCTCCACAGTGCAGCTCATAACCCAGCTGATGCCCTACGGCTGCCTGCTGGACTATGTCAAAGAGAACAAGGACAATATCGGCTCCCAGCACCTGCTCAACTGGTGTGTGCAGATCGCCAAGGTAAGAGAGAAAGCTCTTCAAGTTATCAAGTTACACGACATGGTCTGTTGGGTAGGTCGCACCTGCGTGTGGCTGTAATTATAGTTTTACACACCTATGGTAGATATTAGGCCATAAATACATCAATAGTTTTTTTTCACTGTCATTTGTTTTCAATAACAAAAGTGTTTATCCCATGCCTTTGTGGGATTTTATGTCATTTAGGGTGTGTGATAGACACAAAAGCAACTTGCATTTCTGCAGAGCAAGTCGAGTTGTTTTTGTTTTTGTTACAGCTGCTATTAAGAACTGTACACAAGACATTTTGTTGACTGACTAATCATGTGACGATGACAAGTACATCAGCACTTTAACATTTTGTATTTAATTGCGTCTGATCACGCAATGTTTCTGTGTCTCCAGCTGTATCAGGCGGCTAGTGAAAGCACGGCTCTTATGCAATAACTTTCATCATTTGTTTGACAAAAGGGTATGAACTACCTGGAGGAGCGCCACTTGGTGCATCGTGACTTGGCAGCGAGAAATGTCCTGGTGAAGACTCCTCAACACGTCAAGATAACTGACTTTGGTCTGGCCAAACTCCTCAGTTCAGACGAGAAGGAGTACCACGCAGATGGAGGAAAGGTTGGTTGGAGTTTGAGTTAAAAGAATCTTTTTTTAACCAAGATATTAAGACAAAAGTTATGATCTATACCTTGAATATTTAAAAAAAAATTTAAGTCACCAGTTGTTGTTGTTGTTGCACATAAATAGGCCTAAATATTACCCATGCATTTGGTTGGGAGACGGATGATTTCCTGTAGATAAATACAATCCATTAAAGATGTCATTTTTGCACTTAGTTTTGCTCCAGATCGTTTCTTATGTAAGGGGCGCGCTACATAAATAGTTGCTGTCAGTGAACTGACTTCTAAGAGAAATGACAAATCAGATAAGTTTTTTTCTTATCATTGTTTCTTTGTGCCACTGGAAAGACTATTTTTTTCCGACTAACAAAACATGTAGTGCTTGTATTTGCCTGTAGCTGCAGGGCGACCTATACACTTTGTCTCCTGGTGATTCCCAAATATTTGTTTTGGGATTTTTTTTTGGCTTAACTTGGTCAACAATCCAGTAACATAGTAGAAAGTCCTTGAAGTAACATATTTACAGATCTATATTGATGTACTACCTTGTTACTTTAGTGTAGCTCTGTTACATGTGGGATTTTCTCACTGATGATAAAATATTCAGCTTCGTCCCAGATATCTTTTTTGCCTGTCAGCACCAGAAGGACCGATGTGAGGCCTGTCCAGTTCTTGTCAGTTCAGTCATATTTGGACAGAGTTTAAACACAGAAATCCAACACTGCTGAGATTCCCTTCAGTCACTGTAGTTATGTGCTTTTGCTGGAATTTGCAGGAATTAGCTCTGGTCTTGTAGTACAATAGATTAATAATAATAATAATCTAACCTTACCGATCCCCTTGGGGAAATTCCTTCTCTGCATTGACCCATCCTATTCAAAGTTAAGCTTAACTATACATACTAGGAGCAGTGGGCTGCCGTGGTGCAGCGCGAGGGGAGCAGTCAGGGGTTAAGGGCCTTGCTCAAGGGCCCACAGTGGCCGCAGTGGGGATTTGATCCTCTGACCTTCTGATCAGTAGCCCAGGGGCTTAACCTGTTGCGCCACCACTGCCCCTAAATTAGGAGATATTAATTGAAAAACACATAGAGCTTGGAAGTAGACTTGATCCCAAAACATTGTCAACAATTTTAAAATTGAAATCCATGTTAAATATAATAACATTTCTAGTAACTTCATAATAAAACATTCATTTTTGAATTTGTGACTATTGCATTTCTCCACCACTAGGTGACAGTACAGTTACATTATACACTGAATGTGGCAAAGACAGTATTGGATTTCAATCTAAGAAAGTGCTACAGTGCTTTAAGTAAGGGGGCCAAATTTGACTATATGTCAGTAAGGTATAAATTAAATGATCACTTCTTTTAAAAGGCTATTACAGATATTGCTCCTAAGAGAGTCTATAAAGACACGGCTGCTGTCTGAGAGAGCTAATACCTATTAGTTTTCTCCTGATCCGTCTTTGAGAACACCCTTGCAAGCACAGGCATGTAATGGCAAAAATGAACTGGTAAAACATGTGAAGCACAGTAGAAAACATGCTCAAGAAAGCATTGCATACGCTACACATTTTAAACATTGGGGCGGGGAATTTGTATTGTATTTCTGAATTACAGTATACATTACAATATATCGTTTTTCTTGTGCAGGTACCGATTAAATGGATGGCTCTTGAATCTATTCTGAACAGAACCTACACACACCAGAGTGATGTATGGAGTTATGGTAAGCCACAAGCTTTATGTTGAGAATACGTGCTCTACCTCTGACCCAGTAAGGCAGATCCCAGCATGCAGTGTCCCAGATGGAGCTTCAATCCTTGTTTCACTTCAGATATGTAAATCATCTGGGTCTCTGTAGTATTGGTGACAGTCTCACTGGAGAAATATTTATTCATTGCTCAATAAAGTGTTTTACCGGCGAGCGAGGCAGAGGGAGGACAGTCATTTTGAAGCTTCAGATAGGGATGTTGTTTTTGGATTTAATAAAGCTTGTCAACATTTAAGAAAAAAACATAAAATGAAAAGGGGGAACATCTTGCTCGCATCTGCGATTTTAGGATACAGGTAGGAGACACCTACACACCAGCAGTCTCAGATGGACAATTTCACGTCAGAAGAGATTGTTGCCTCAACCCACATAAACAGTTCTTCCAGCCCAGGAGCACGCACACGCACAGATGCACACACACACACACACACACACACACACACACACACTAAAAACCAAGCACAGCACAGCCTCTTTGAGCGGGCCAGCTTCCAGATCTTCTTTTCCCGAGGGTTTGATCAAGCATTCCGCTCAATATGGCAAAAGCATCAGCAGACCCTGGCAGAAGTGGCGGGCTTCCTTTCCTCCTTTTCCCGTCTTCAGTTCCTCCAACACAGAAATGCATCCTGCTAACTCCCACTCCTGCAGGCAGAGCCAATTTGTCAACATAGCTATTTTGATACTGTGTGATATTTGAGAAGCGTACATCCTGTCACTGTCATTTCTTCCCTTTTTATTGGGAGGAAAAACAAAGTGAATGACAGCTCATCAGACTGACATTCACCAACTGTCCTCCTTTCTGCTCCGTAGGTGTAACAGTCTGGGAGCTGATGACATTTGGGACCAAACCATATGATGGGATTCCAGCCAGTGAAATAGCCGGGGTCCTGGAGAAAGGAGAGCGCCTGCCTCAACCACCAATCTGTACTATAGACGTCTACATGATCATGGTGAAATGTAAGCTTGGTGGAAGGCTTTTATCTAATCTTTTCAGTCTAGATATAATTTACATAACCTAGAGACATTTAGTAGTTTATATTAGAGCTGCAAAAAAAGTGTATACAATTATTATAATCATTTATTAATTGTTTAAATCATTTTTCAAGAAAAAGGGCATACATTTGACAGTTCCAAATCCTCAATCATGAGAATGTTTTTCATTGTTTTGTATGAAGAGAATTTAATATCTTTAGTTATGATCAGACATAAAAGCCAATAAGATGATCCACCTTGGACCTTGGATATTGTCATTGGGATTTTTTCACTGTTTTCTAATGTTTTATAGGCCAAACAGTTAATCAGGTATTTAAGACAACAGCAAATGAAGCAATAACAAAAATGTTCATTAGCTGCAGCATTACTTCATGCCTGTTTTTAATATGTGCTGAATTTAATCAAGCCGTTGTCTTGTCTAGAAGCTATTTTTGCTCTTACTGTTCATCTCTGCTAATATCTTTGCAAGGAATATCTACATTTTATCTCATTGAGTCACCTTATCTTGATGATCTCTGCTGATGTGTCTGTCCAGGCTGGATGATTGATGCAGACAGCCGGCCTCGTTTCCGAGAACTGATAGCTGAATTTACGAAGATGGCTCGGGATCCATCCCGTTATCTTGTCATCCAGGTATAAATTTACCCCAATTCTGACTTAAAAATAAACTGCATGAACCAGCAGTCTGTTTGAAGATGACTGCAACGATGTATGAGGTCCGCAAAGCTCATGCAAATATTTCTATTTCAGGGTGATGACTGCATGCACCTACCCAGCCCCACAGATACTAAATTCTACCGCAGCCTGATCAGTGGGGAGGACATGGAGGATGCTGTGGATGCAGATGAATACCTGGTACCGCAACATGGCTTCTTCAGCAGCCCGAGCACCTCCCACACCCCACTACTCCACTCCACAGTAAGATCCTTCATATATAAAAAAAAGCAGTCAGAGGGTTTTAGATCTGGTCTGTCTGGTCATCTGTGTCTCAGAGGTGACCTTTGTGTTACCACAGCTTAGACTATGGCAAAAGCTAAGAAGTTATGCATTTTGGAACTAGAAAAAATAAAGAAAATGTTTTTTCTTCAGTACCGCTGCTGATATTTCAGAAAAACTTGGAGGGGTGACTCATTCCTGCTTTGTGGGCAGGCGTGTAAGATAAAAACAGAACACTATAATTTAAACACAACATTTCTAACTTTAAAAAACGCCCGCACTGCCACACCAATGGTCCAGTTAAAAGGAAAGTTAAGGCAAAAGTGTAGTGATGTTGTCATATATACTGATCAAAAAATATAGACTGTGATTCATTATCAATTCCCCTATGTTCTTTTCAACATAGGGGAATAAGTGGGACAGAATAGACGCCATGGAACAACAAAGTACACACTATACTGCAAATGATAATGGGCAGACTGAGAGTGGAGTCATAGACCAGAAATCACAAGTCAGTAATGAGTGTGTCCGCCATTTGCACTGTGTAGCGCAACACGTCTGTGACACACAAAGTTAATGAGGTTGTCGATGCTGCTTGTGGAATGTTGGCCCACTCTTCCTGAAGGGCTCTGTGAAGTTGGTGGACATTTTGGGGGACAGGAACACGTAGTCGGATACGTCCATCCAGAGCATCATGCAGAAGATTACCTCTCATGCAATGGTGTCTGACACGATTTCTTAGTCTGTGAAGACTTCCTTGATATGTAGCACTTCCACAAGGTGGCATACTTTATCTGAAAACTCATCCTAGTGTACTTGTGAACATCACAACACATTTGGTATGATTGTCCACCTACAGTATTATTTCAAAATGCACTGACTGTCCTATTGGTGTCCTGTGATTAATAGTCAAAGGCCTCAAGATACTAGTGCTACGACTCCTCAACTATGTAGAATTCTAAGATGAACAAATATGAAGGCATTCCAAACTGCATGATTATAGTATAGACAGAGAAAAAGTCATCAGATAGGATTTATTTTATAGCATATATAATATATCACTATTCTTCCATCATCAACAAAAGGCCCAACACTGCTGATAAACTGGAAAATACTGGCCTACATTTAATTACATTTAAACTATAACAGCTGTTGACCTGTTCCATCATAGTTCCTGCTAACCATAAAAAGTTTTTACACAGATCTGAGATTCACAGCCAAAATGTTGTCAGTGTATTTAATGCTGTGAACTTTCAGCCCCAAAATGAGTCAGCTGAACTCATTAAGGGCTGAAAAAGCACATGTAGTGATACCTTTACCACACACACACGCACACACACACACGCACACCAGATTCACTCACACTGACCTTCATTGTCCAAACAGTGAAAGAGAAAAACCAGCTGCTTTGGAGGCAACGTGAAATTTCCCAGAAAAAGGCAGCTTTAATTGAAGAAGAGTACGCAGAAATGTCACCACAGTGCAGTCAGCTGTTTGAAAATGTAATTGTGCTATTTTAACCGTGTTTTGGGAAATGGGAATTCTGCAAAAATCATTACCCTGTGAGTCGGAATGGAAATAAACAGTCATTTTTTAGCTTGTTGAAAACAATCAGCTCTCACTTCAGTCAGCGGCGACGGAACTACAGCTGCTATAAACTGAGTCTGGGTGACGGTACGGTGCAGGGAGTTTAGCTAATTGTCCTGACATGAATTTAAGCGGCCGGTGTTACCTGGACTGAACCCCTCTGACACTAGCAGCTGGCCTCATTCTGCTTACCTGTCCTGTCCTGACCCCGTCAAATCACCCTCCTTCATCAGCCCCTCTCCCACGTTTCCTCCCACTTGAACTTTGATTGATGAGAGCTGAATGAGGAGAACTCAGGTTCAGTGAAGGCCATGCGTAGGTCTGGCTCCCCTACCTGGGATCGTTGCCGGCCACTGACAGCCTAGTTAGCCCATAGGAGCCTTTAAATTTGATTAGCTTTACAGGCAACCAGGCTCACTGTTTCAAATCTTTGTCCAATAAAAGCTCAGCAAAGGCCTGCTTTTGTAATATCACTGTGGGGGCATAGCTCACTAGGGGTTGAGATTTTTTATTTTTTATTTTTTACAGATGGTCGCTCCTTCAGCGTGTTTAATTTCCTTTTCTTGTTGAAAGTAATTGCATTGCCACAGCTGTCAGTCAGTCCTCTCTATTTGCTGGGTTTTCATGGTTTTATGCCATCCGCAGTCCTTTGACTGGAGAGTCTGACAGAAACAACAAAGCGCGTCAGATTGCCTGAATGAATATGAATCTGCTTGCTGGATGTTTATTTCGATCCCCATCAGCTTGTACTGAGGATGGCAGCTGTAACTTCTTCTTGGGCACCATAAAAACACATTACCATCACAACTCAAAGGGAACTTAGTGTCTCCTGAGAGGCTTTAAAATAAATCACAGCGGCCAAAAGAAACACACACTCTTTAAAAAAAACTATATAAAAGATAATCAGATTTAAAGAATGGGAACCAAAAGTCATTTTTCTGAATCAGAAATTGAGCCCAGTTGTTTTGTGCATTGTACTTTAAGTGCCCACTTAGTACCATTTTAAACTTCTTCTTCACTTAATGTCAGGTTTTGTGGTTCATAGATGAATATTCAGTTGTGTTATGACTAACTGTAAATCACTGTTTCCTGCACTGCATGCAAGATTAAAGTTTATATTCTGTTTTTTCAGAGCTTCAACAGTAGCATTGGAACATGCCACAGCAGAAATGGCCTAATGGTAAGATAAAATTAAACCTTTAATAAACACTTCAGGAAAAGGACTTCCCTCTTTATATGGAGCTTTTAGTATTATTCTTCACAGGGAGTGTCACAGCCTTAAAAGCCTCTGTCCTCTGTTACAGAACGGATACCCGAGCAGAGATGGAAGCATGGTTCTCCGATACATTCCTGATCCCACAGACAAACTTCTAGATGATGCCTTCCTGCCGGCTCCAGGCAAGTATCCTTCAGCTTTATAAGCCCTCAGTGACAAATCTCAGTTGAGCTTGCCTCTCTGGCCTCTGTTTGATTCAGTGAGGAAGAGGGACATCTAGTGGACAAGAATCATGCTGCTGTATTTATATATTAATCATGTCTCAGCTGAGGAACATTGCCATATACTACTGGATGGATTCTTTCTGCTAAAGGTTATACAGCATCATTAGTGCACATTTTTTAGTGTAAGAGGCTTTAGTGGGGGGTTTAAAAAGAAAACAATTAGCATTAGGACCTACAACATCAGATTCTCTCCATTTGTACGTCGCCTCCCACCTTTATTAGGCTTTTTAAATGTGTGTGTGTGTAAGGATCTTCACTGAAATGCTGCTGAACAGCAACTTACACACACCCTAAAGAAATGACTGAATTCCCATTGCAGAATGCAATTTCATTATCCAACAAAGTGGAAAATTGGCTTTAGTGCCTTTAGCACCTAATAACACAATGAGCACATAAATACTCAAAGTAATGTAATAATATAAACTAATTTAGGAAAATACCTTGAAGGGAAGAACATAAACTTAGTTTCCAAGAATTGGACAAGGCACTTGCTTGTCGCATAATTTATTCCTCATCATTTTGTTGCTTACGTCATTCTGTAGAGTCCCATTTTCATCTGGTAAAAGGGGACTGTGAAGAGTTGTTTGTGCTACACATAGCTTTCCTCCTCATTCTTTGTTTCCAGAGTGTGTCCTCTGTGATTAGTTTACTGGCCACAACCTGTGCTAGCTTGCTTTGGTATTTTTTAGCCATACTGTGCAGTGGTGTCAGTGTCGTCAGTAGGAGGGTTATAGACTACATGTATGCATGTTTTGTCATTTTTGTTGCTTGAGGTTGATCCATGAAGAACATAGCTGCAGTGTTCAGATGCACAAGTCAAAGCTTCTTTGAATGCATCGGTTAGAAAGCAGTTCTTGATCACAGCATTACAACATGATGAATGCAGTTCTAAAACCTAGCAAACAATACACTTAGTGCTATAGGCTTCCTGTCTATAGTGACATTAGTCAGATTTTTCATACTGCACCAAAGTTTAACCCCTTAACATTCAACTTCTTTTTACGAAAAAAAACCCATAAAGGTTTAGAAGCATTTCATTTTTTGGACTCCTAAACTTAAAATCATGTAAAGCACATATAGCGATTCAGCTAGCATGTGCATCTATAGATGGTAGAAAAGGAAAGACACTACTGATTTGTTGTGTATATACTGTTATTGCAAACAAATGAGCTACAGCTGTTGCTGTTGCTGTAGTCCAAAATGGTTTTCACTTCTGGAATCATGAGGCCTTGTGCTCTCAAACAATGATTCAGAATTAGCTAATGCCAAACAAAATACAGCAGCCAACCCTTTCACTTTCACCCATATTCAAACTGGTGTTAAAGGGTTAAGAAACAGATTTGGAATTTGGGGAAAGAGCAGCAGTAATGTTTAATGCAATGCAAACCTCCCAGATGTAATGAAAAATATGGGAAACCATAATTATGATCCATTAAGTTGTATAACCTGATGAACGTTTGATGGGAATTTGTCTAGTGCCCTGGTTAATTTATTTGGTTTTCTTTACAGACTACATGAACCAGAACGGAGTCTCAGATGTGGCGAATCCTAACTACCAGCATCCAGGTCCACCTCGCACCTTTCTCCCCACCATCTCTTCAGACGATACAGAGTCAGAGTACCTGAACTGCTTTAAGAACGGGACCAACGGACCCGAATACCTCAATGAGGTCTCGATCCCCGCCACCTTCCCGCTCACCTCAAACGGCACAGTCCACAGCATTCAGAAATACCAGCCCCAGAACAGCATAGACAACCCCGATTACCAACAGGATTTCACTCCCACCTTCAAAACCCACACCAACGGACACATACCGGCAGCGGAGAACGCAGAGTACCTGGGCCCAGACTGAGGACTTAGTGGAATAAGACAACAAATAAGAGATTGTTTTCTGTTCCATTAAGAAAGGCACTGAAATTATGGGTGGAAAAGCAGAGATAAGTGGTACCATCCATTATCATGTATGTTTATCCCGTCTTATGGAATCAGGTTACGCGTTGTGCCGCTCCTTGCGTTGTTTGCATGCCTTTACATAAATTGGTCTCATTCCAAAGAGTTTTTCCTCACTACCAAACTACAAATGACTTTTTCTTGATGAAAGCAGGACGAAAGCTGAGTTGTATGTGACTCAGTTGACCGTAAAGTTGCTGGACCAGTTACACTCCACCCTAATGATGTAACCTCTGTCAGAAAGTGAAAATCTGATTCTCCTAAAATGCCAGAAGTGGAACACCTTAAAATGTTTTGCACAAAATACTTAATGTGATCCAAATGTGTCGGCGGAGGAGTGCTATTAAAAGGATGTAAGCGCCTCCAATTTTTTAGGAGGCAGAAGCTCTGTTGCATAAAGCAGAAACTGGCAGCTCAACCCAAAACACAACCTGAGGTACACGTGTTGTAGACTTGCTAGTTAGAACCTACAGAACCTTTCTCTGAGCTGAAATCAAGCAGAATAATGGGAGCTTTTACGAGAAAGTGGCTGGTTCAGGAGTTCCTCAGAGGCCCGACGACGCTCTTCCTGAAGGATGAGCCAACGAGGAAACAAAATCTTGCAATGTATAGAATGTATAGTCAGTGTAAAGGGGAATACTGGTGAATTGTTTCATGTAAACGTGTTGCCTTCATGTTCTAAAACAGTTCTGTGTGCGCTAAAACAATGTTGTCTCTCTCGGAGCAGAATTCCTCGTTCACCCTGTGTGATATCACGGGAACTATGTTGAGAATGTGGTGGTAAATACAGCAAATGTGATTGTGGTCATATTTGCACTGCTGTGTTGTGTTGCTCACAACCTGCAGCACTTTTGTAACACGAAGCGTATTTGTGTAGACCTGCAGAGTTAGCTAAACTCTGAGGAGTTTATCAGTGTGGCATATTGGTCTGCACACATGGGAAACTCTGTGACTGATTACTCCCCAACACTCCTGACTGTACTCCCAGCTTGTCAGTTCTAACCCTAACCCTAACCCGTAACCCTACTCAACAAAACTTCATCAGAAAAGATATTTTGTACGTTTCTTCAAAGATGCTGGTTGAACTGTTTTAGGCCATGTGAACAACTTGTTTAAATTTTAGTAGCATTTCCCTGTGATGTATTTTAGAGACTATTTTTGAATGGCTTTATGTCAGAAACTAAGAATGTTTTTGATGTCTGTGATCTATTAATATCACCAGGAGACTTTCTGTTTTTGTTTTATTTTTATTTTTTATAGCAAAAGTGTAGACTGACGTTTCACAAAGGGTGTTGACACCACATCTATGAATCTGTTCGTAGCTTTAAAGTGTTTTAGTTTTGCAAGAGCATAAACTTTGCAAATATTATTCCTAGTTTTAAAGGAATATACTTATCGTAGCGGCCTGTAAGCCTACTTTTTTTGCAGATTTTACACAGGTACATGTACAGGAAAACAGTACTCATGCTGTAATATACCCCAAAATATACACCTATAATTTATACTCAGTACACATTTTTGTCATATCATCATACGTGAATATGCACTTATTCTGGAATTGTGATTATTTCATTCAAAAGTGAACGTGAATAAATCTTTTTTTTCTATGGAAATACAGCATTTTTTTTCAGAGCTTTACAAGCGAAGGGGCGAGATCTAGGTAGAAAAACAGAGAGCATAATGATTTACTCATCTGCTCAGTCTTTTTTATCTTAACACTGAGCTCTTAAAGCAAACAATCTGATGAAAGAAGGAGAGATACATCCACCCTGATGCTCTGCTGTGTTACTTCAAGAGATCCATCCATCCATCCATTATCGATACACTCCTCTGTAGGGTTGCAGGGTGGCTGGAGCCTATCCCAGCTGACTCGGGCAAAGGCAGGGGACACCCTGGACAGGTCACCAGCCTATTGCAGGGCTACACATAGAGACAGACAACCAAGCACTCTCTTATTCACATCTATGGACAATTTAGAATCATAAATTAACCTCAGCATGTTTTTGGACTGTGGGAGGAAGCTGGAGAACCCGGTGAAAACCCACGCTGCACAGGGAGAACATGCAAACTCCACACAGAAAGATCTCAGGCGTCCTAACCGGGACGCGAACCAGGGATCTTCTAGCTGTGAGGCGAAGGTGCTAACAACCGAGCCACCATGCAGCCCTACTTCAAATCAGAATCAGAAATAATCAGAATCAGAAATACTTTATTTATCCCCTAGGGTAAATTTCTTAAAGAATAAGAGATGCTAATTCAAAATATACAGCAATCTTTAGTACAGTATGTTAGCGTCACACCAGGATTTGGCCACAATGACTGGCATGACTTCTGACGAGGAGCTAAAAGCAGCTTGACTGAGCATTAGCGCTGTATACGGAATGCGTAATGTAGATTGCAGAATAGAACAATGGCGATCAATCAGAACAGATCTAAGGTCAACTTTATATGTTGCTTGCATTACTTAATCTGCCATCAGATAGCTGATTATGTTGTTTAAGTGCTAACAAAGGAGTTCGAGCAGCCCTCTTCTAAACTAGGGAAATGTAGGGAGACATTACAGTAAATAAACAAAGGTTTTCTTTCAAGATATGGTAATAGAGGCTGTGATCAGGACAAAAAAAAACAAACTAGAAATTAAAATGTTGACCTGAGGGGAGGATTATTATAATAAACACTCTGATTATAATGAGCTGCAAATACAGAGAAGGACCCCCACAGCAGATAGGAAATTATTTCAAACTTTAGAGTGGATTATTCCCATCATGTGTGAGCTTAGAAACTTTAAATTAGTTTATTGAAAATTGTTACTTTTATCTTATAGGTTAGCATTAGGCTTTGGGGTGTTTAATGTTACAGACTGGAGTTATTTTAGCCACCGAAGATTGCAGATATGTTCAAGAAATATTTACTTTAATGTTTTACATCCTCATGTTTGGCTGTAAGGTTAGAAGTTAAGATTAAGGACCTTGTTTCTTGGTACATTTGTAACTTAGGCAACAATCAAAGTTAGGCAAAAAATAAATAAAAAGAACAAACATTGTTATTCAATACAATTTATAGTATAATTAACATTTTAGCACAAACACTCAGCTAATCTCCTTCAGGACTGTGTGTGATTTGATCAGATTACACTGACAGCTTCTCCAAACTTTAAGTAGAGAAACAAATCATTAACAAGGATGGGGTAAGGCTTCCTTTTAGTCTGCTGGTGTCATGGACTGAAATATCTGCTTTTATTAAACATGAGTCATCTGTTGGTGGGCCTCAATTGAGCCCAACTGTATATGTCAGTTGCATTATTTTCCCATTCAGACCCCCAGAAAAAAAAAAAAAAAGTTTTCTTTATCTGGAATGAAAAGACTTTTAATTAGTTAAGTGATTTAGCAGTCTGGCTGTTGGTCAGAGTATATTATTATACACTAATCAGGCATTACATTATGACCACCTGCCTAATATTGTGTTGGTCCCCTTTATGTGGTCCAAAATGCTCTGAACCATTGGGCATGGACAAGAGGACCTCTCAGGGTGTCCTATGGGGTCTGGCACCAGGACGTTGGCAGTGGATCCTTTGGGTACTCTGGCTTGTGCAGTGGGGCCTCTGTCAATCCAACTTGACATCCTGTTGATGCTTGATCAAAATTGGGTCTAGGAAGTTTGGAGGTCAAATCAAAATCTTGGGTCATTGTCATGTTCCTCAAGATGTTCCTGATTGGTTGATGTTGTTGCCATGTGGTGAGGTGCATTTTCCTGTGGGGGTAGGCCAGAACATTTGGGAATTCCATTTGCATGAGGGAGTGTGTTTGTTCTGGGACAATGTTTATTTGGGTGTCTAAGTCTCATCAACACGGATGTTAAAATCCAAGGTTTTCCAGCAGAACACCACATAGTACTAATATGATCAATGTTATTCCCTTCACCTATCAGTGGTCATGATGTTGTAGCTGATTGGTGTATGTGTTTTAATGATTTTCTGAAAATTAACTCACCGAACAGTCAGCTGATAATGAAGATAGGCGTTGATTGCACTACTTCTACGATAGAAC